>JAPPVO010000019.1:172851433-172902790 GCA_030407325.1 Camellia japonica
TCAAACGGAGATGGACGAAGGGGGTCAATTGTGACATAGAAGTAATATCATGATTTTAATTGTTAAAATTGAAACCCTGATATTTAAATTAAAAAACACGCGAAACCCTAAATTTTTATTTATTTATTTTAATTTGCCCATATGTTTTTGTAATTTAATAGGTGAGTGTGAAAGAAAAAGTGATTGAGAAGAAAAGGAGAGAAAAATTTATTGATTGATGTGTAGTAGAGAAAAATGATTTTGGAATTTTTTCTCCAAAAACATGTTTTGAGAGACAAACCAAATATGTCCAATATGCTTTAAAAAATGTCATTATTTATATGCTAAACTATACTGCTCTTCTTTGAAATTCAGAGTATTTCAAAGAAAATATAATTAGTCTCATAATTTTAACATGATTATATTTATCTCATGCTAAAGGTATCAGAGCTAAAGTAGATAATGTGAAAAGACAAAAATAAAAAATATATATACATTTCAATATAAAAAAGATAATACCATTCTTCAATTCATATAAATAATAAATTATTAATGAAAAATAAGTTAGATGTTACTTGAATTAAAATTTTGAAAATTCAATATAATTATACCAAAATTATAACACTTCTAAAAATATCATAGTAATTTATCGCTTTTTTTTTTTTTTTTTTGCTCCATTAAGAAATGGGATATTTTTAATGAGAAGCTGACCCATCTTAATGGATAATTTTAATTACGAATTTTGTTACACATTTAAATAAAATAAAATAAAATAAAAAAACAGAGCAGAAAAGAATCAAAAGTAGAGCTTGAGCACCTGGCTAGGGGAAAAATTACCATATGCTTCCTCACTTAGATAAGAAAATAAACAGAATATTGGATCCCTTCAGTCTGTAGGAAATAAGCTGATGGAAGCAAGAACATTGACAATGAACATGATACAAACATACTGATAAATTTACTCCTTTTTTAAAAAAACTCTTATTATTAGATCTTAAATTATTTTCTTTAAAATTCAAATGTGATTTATGTGCTAAATGATGAGCCTCTCCTAAAGATCCAAAGCGTGAAAGAAATAATATAATATGTTTGAATGTGTGCCTGACACATATAAGTGTCCAATGAGTGCTCTTTGTCAGTACTGCTTTATATGTATATCACATTGGAAGCCACACCAACATGTTTCCACAAAATCTGATGGCAACCCATCTATTCTTGAGTAGTAGTCAGTCCTAGTATATTCATCATGGTTGCATAGGAAGTACTCACCTGCACTCATCTCGTATGCTGACAAATCAATGGCATTCTGCGGACAAGGATAGGTTGTGTTGTGCGCGGTAACTTTCTCTTCTTGTTCATCGTACACAATCCGAATTCCAAACTCCTTCAACTGATATTGTTCTTCCATGTTCACTGAGATAGTCACTTCATCACCACCGTTCATTAGTTGATCCGCAATCTTCCAGTCACTTAACCATATCATATCTTTGCCTTCGTCTGCTATGCCTGTGAACGCTGGCCGATAGGTCCATTTCAAACCCTTGGTCTTGTTATTGACTCTAATACATTCATACATCCACTTTGATTTCATATAATCCGAGTTAAGTGCATAGGAAACGCACACGTTCAGGCCCCGGACCTTAACACTAGGAGGTGAAGGCACATTAAAAGATATTGAGGACCCCGTATTCTTAATGCTGAACCAACCTGGAACTTCCTTCCTGGGAAGAAATATGCTATATATGCCACATTCATAGAGTCCCTGTTTGATAGAATTCAAAATTATATTAATGATAATGAAACATATATGAGAGAACATTCATAGCCTTTGTTTAATAGAATTCACAGTTATTTACAGTTAAGGCAAATTATTGGGCCAAATCAGTTTGACAGAAAAAGGCTTAATTTGCTTGAGTTTGGTAAAAAACAAAATAAAAAATTATTTTAAAGCTATTCAATATCACACATCACTACAATGAGATCATTGTAACATTCAAATCTATAGAACTCAAACAATCAAAAATGAAATAAACTACACACGATAAAACAAAACGCTTTCTTAGATTTAATTGTGAAACAAACAAAGAGTCAATCTGTCCCTCTTCTAGTTAATGGTGTGTCAAGTTTCTTGGGAGATGAAAGAGAAACATTTAGAGCATCTATATAATTTTAAAGGGAGAAAATTGACAACATTAAACATTATACTAAAAAATATTTTTTTAAAAGTTGAGGGGGTACGGCTCTTGGTCTCACAGTGGCTCCACTGCTAGCTATATTAATGACACATGAGAGAGAGAGAAAGAGAGAGAGAGAGCACCTGGAGTACTGGAGTTTTTGTTTTTGTAAGCGTTAGGTTATTGAACAGTTCCACCTCAAAACTTCCCATAGATTCCAACTGAGCCAAGCCCAAACTCTGTATCATTTCTGAATAAAAATTTCCAATGGGTTCCAACTTGAACAATTCCTGAACATGAACTAGTTTTACACAGCCATATGAGCTCAGCATTAGTGAATTCAACAGGTTTGGTAGATTTGTTGCCATTTGCAGCGATTTGCATCCATATATTGACAATGCTTGTAAAGTCATCAGAAGCTCTGGTAGTGTGCGGAGCCTTGTGCAGCGCTGTAAATCAAGTTGTTTGAGGACACTAAGATTTCTTATGCTCACCGGTAGGCTACTAATTGGATTGTTGCTAAGTCTTAATGCCTGCAACAAGGGCATGCTACTTATATCCCTGGGAAATGAATCATCAGATATACCGCAATCTGCAAGGCTTAGCCATACTAAAAAGCTTGGCAAAGAAGCCAGTGAAAATTCTAGGCTTTTAGTAGGCTTTGACACCAAAGACTTGACTACTCCATACCATGATTTAACCTTACCTGTGGTTGAGGATAGCAGATTTACTCCATCTGCTTCAAACTCTCTCAAAGACTCCATCTTGCACAAATATGTAGGCAACTCATCAAGCTTCGAGCAACCCGAAAGATTGAGTTTTTCAAGGGTATTAAGCTGACAAATTTTCCTTGGAATTTTCCTAAGATTTTTGCAGCCTTTTAGATTCAACAATACTAGTCTCCCTAGTTCCACAATGGATTCATGGACCTCAACCAAATTGATACAATCTTTAAGAATCAACCTCTCAAGATTAGGGAGCTTTGAAAAGTCAGGTGAACTGGTAAGGTCATAGGAACGAGAGAGATTGAGGATCTTCAGTAGTTTGAGCAACTGCCATAAAAAACCGGTATATTAGTATGCCCTATTATTAGACAGTAGTCAACATAATCCCAAAATAAAGTTCTTTTTTTATATATAAAAAAAAAAGGTTAGTAAGATAAAAGAAAAGAAAAACTAATCAAACCTTGGTTCCCTTCCAAAATTGTCGCAAGCTGCTATGGGGCAAGTCCAGAACAACCATGTTCTCTAGAGGAAAATCATTAGGTATAAATGTTAAAGGGAATCCATGCCAACACAGCCATCTTAACTTCTTAGGAAATTCATCATAGCCTCCGCTGAGTGGTACATTATAGAGCTGGAGTATTCGTAATTTGAGCATCGGTGAAAACACATCAGTTTCTAAAACTGCTTCATCTGACTCCATTAAGGAAGAATTTATGGGAAGCCAAGACAAGAAGCCTAGGCGACGTCGCTTCGATGAACTGCCTTCAAAAATCATTGTCGATTTCCCAGGAAAATCTTCAAAATGGGGTTGTGCATTATTTGCATGCTTGGTTCGCATATCTTCCTTCAGTTCTGGCAAGTCGAGGATTAGGCCTTCGATTGTTTTTGTTCCCTGATAAGAAAAGGAGCGGATAACTAGCTGCCACAGTGGAAAAAACATATAAATTAACTACTAAAGCATAGAACTTATAGTTTTTTCTTTTAATACGCTGAAGGCATCCTTGTGATCCCACACTCTACTGCGTCTTCCAAGTTCCTTTGGTGATTCTTGGCGAATAATTTCCCTACCCATTTCTCTGAGCAATTGATGCATCATAAGCTTCTTGTCAACTTCATATACAAGACATCTACGCATGAGATTTTGAACCCCAACTTCTGTGTAGAAATCACATCCATCTAGTATTGTAACCATGTAATCTTTGTCCTCTCCAACAAAGAAACAAACAATATCAAGGAATAAATCTTTGTCATGATCGTCTAAACATTCGTAGCTTACTTGAAGTACGTTGAGGATTTTGACTTCAGAAAATGTTCTCAATTTTGCTAATGCACTTTCCCATACATCAACACTTTCACCAGATAGAGAACAACCTAAGACTTCAAGAGCTAATGGAAGACCATTGCAATAGGATACTATCCTTATTGACTGCTGCATGTAAGCTTCAACGGGATGGTCTTGTCCAAAGGCATGTCGACAGAAGAGACAAAGCGCCTTAGTGTCTTTCAATTTTGTAACCTTGTATATTTCACACGCTTCATGAGCCTTCAGCATTCGATCATGTCTGGTTGTTATGATAATTTTACTTCCTGGATGAAACCAATCTCGCATGCCAAATATTGCATTTAGTTGGTCCAATTGATCTACATCATCAAGAACAACAAGAACTCTTTTACAGCACATAGCATGTTTGATCTTAATGATTCCCTCATCAACGTTGTGTAGTTTTTCCTTTTTCCGCTTGACAATATCTGAAAGAAGTTGTTTTTGCAGACGAACCAAACCTCTGGGTTGTTTTGAAGTGTCTCTAATATTTGCGAGAAAACTACTGCCATCAAATCTTTCAAAGTTTTGGTTATAAGCAGTTTTTGCAATGGTTGTCTTACCTATTCCACCCATCCCATAAATCACCATTATGCCAATATTGTTTGACCCATCTTGCAGCCACAGGTTAATGTCTTTTACACGAGAATCTATTCCAGTTGGGTACGGGGTAACACTCAAAACTGTGCGATCCATTTTATTTGCAATCTCTTCAACAATTATCTTGATAAACTTTGACTCATACCTACAAATTGTGTTGGCGGAAAAAAAGCCAAAGAAAGTATGTCATGAACAAAGCTTTAAGAGGTGGTATTGACGCCTCAAAGTGAGGGTAATAAAAAATGCATCAGGGCTTTGATTTTTGGGTGACTCTCCCTAAAAGCTTGCGCATCACAGTTTGAGGTGTGCGCCTCATGTGCGTGTTGTATGCCTCTTGCGCATAAGCATATGATGAGTATGGATATGGAGAGCTTGTTTGGGGTAGCTGTTAAATTTAGTCTAATACATGATTTTTTTCATATATAAAAAATTAAAATAAAATAAAAAAGAACCTTTTTTTTTTTTTTTTTGTAACTACATTCAATGGGAGAAATCAAGTAGATTCTTCTTCTTCCTTTTTTTTTTTTTTTTTTTTTTTTTGATGTATAAATAAACAACTTTATTAGAATAGCATCAAGATGATGCAAAAGAATACAAGAAGAAACCCCAATAGGGAAATCAAGTAGATTATTTCCAACCAAGGATTTGATTCCTTGGTTTCATGTTTCCATTGAGTCCAATATATATACATTGAGTGTGAATGAGACACATCGTGAGAAGAGTGGATTTGTTAAATAACAACTATTCAGGCATAATTTCAAATCCTTGTATTTTGGTAATCAAATTCATGTGCAGATTTGGCTGGCTTAAAAATATATATGCTGCGTGGTCATCTAAACGAGGCTTGAGGATTTTAGGCCCAGGTTTCCAATCTTCTTCATTTGAAATCCTTAAATCCAAATGGAGCCTAAATGTCTTCGTCTTTGTGTATTTCAGAGCAAGTATTAATGCTCTATTTGGTTCACTGGAATGACTTGGAATGGAATGGAATCATCATTCCTTAGGCTCTCTTATGGAATGACCATTTCCTTAGAATGATGAATGATGATTCCATATGTAATATATTTTGTCATTATTTTTTTAGTCAACCAAACATGAGAATGAACATTTTGATGGAACAATCATTCCATTCCGCTTTATTCCAGTGAACCAAACACTGTCTAAGAGTACATATGGAATGGAAAAAGATTAGTAGAAGCACCCCAGCAGTAGTAGAGGCATTTTGTTCCATTAAACACATTATGAAGAGCGGTAAAGTCCCTTAGTTATGGTATGTGAATTCCGGCACCTAGAGAGAGGTATTGTATAGAGAAGTATTGGTATAGATTGAATTTATTGATTCAGAACAAGTAAAATTATGTCTTAATTTGATTAACGATATAGCCTTGGATAGAGTCGAATAGAAAAGAAGGATCACGTAGTCGACCCATTTGATGGGAGTAAAGGTTGGGTTTGGTTTAGAACAAGTAAAATTATGTAAACAAAATTGATGTAACAGAATTTTCACGCACTATGATATGGCTCATTTTGAAGTGAAAAAATAAACAAATAATAATAATAATAATAAAATAAAAAAACCCAAGTTAAGGAATTTATGAAGAAGAAATTACCCATCAGCTTGATTCTGTAACACCAACCCTGCCAGATCTGCAACTTCTCTAAGTGCTTCCCTCCACTCTTCAATCTTCCCATACTCACAATCCTCAAATTGAGCTTTGTGTCTCTCAAATGCCTCTCCAACAACCCCACTTTGCTTCCTAACTTGTGATGGATCCAAATCATAGAAAACTGGCAAAACCACATATTTAGACCCTCTCTTGCGTTCGAGAATCATCACAAGCTCATCAAGACACGATCTCGAACAAACATAAACTTTCGAGAAGACGATTATGGAGCTCCTAGATTCTTCAATTGCTCTCTCAAACACTAACTTAACATCTTCATCTCTCTCAATTTCATCATCATTTTCAACCCTAAAAGTTTGAAAACCAGCACCGACTAGAGCTGTGTAGAGGTGATCGGAAAAGGTCCAGCGGGTGTCAGAAGCTCGACTCTAGAGGACATGGTGAGCAATGCGAGACCTAGAAGAAGTGGCTTCTTGAGATCTTAGAGAAGCCATTGATGGACAAAGCTTTGAAGTGTAATTGGAAACGTATAATTAAAAGATCGCTTGTCTTTGCAAATTTGAACTGTAAACAAACTCCAAAGTGAGAATATAAATATCAGACCCAGTTCGAATCGCCACTCTAATTAGCAAATTAATAAACCTATGAGCACTTTTATAAATAAACCAATGAGCACTTTTATAATTTTAGGAGTTTTGAATTTGTATAGTGTGGATAATGTACAGGTTTATAATTTTAAAATCAAAATATTATATATTAATTGATATATTAATTGGTATTTGTAATACATGTTTCAAACTTATTCAAGGGTGTTATGTGTGAAAAATTATTGATTACTCTAGGGTGTCAAATAGTCATATCTTTCACTAATCATAATTTATCATATCTCTAATGTTATTCAATCACTAACACAAGTTTGTGAAATTCATATTCTTTACTAATCACAACTCTATTAGATATTATGTGACAGGACTTTAACGCGGTGTTTAGTTGAGATATTTGGGAAGAAATTAGAAGATAAAATATATATATATATATATATATGAAATTAAGTAAAATATAAGGTTGCGTTTGGTAGAGTTTTGTAAATATGATTTGAGAGTATGAGTTGTATTTTGAGTTTATGAGTTGTGGAATTATGATTTGAGTGTAGAAAATTTGTTTGGTTATGATTTTTAAATAGAGTTTTGAATTGAGTATGGAATTGAGTTTTGAAAGTTTGATTTGACATGTGAAGTAAAAAAATTTATTTGGTTATTTCAAAACTCAATTCAAATTATTATAACTCATGACAAAACACACTACTTTCACACTATTAAAAATTCTGATCAATACTCATAACCTAACTCTTTTTAAAATTCAATTAAAAAAATTATTATTAACAGAAAATAACATTAATCAATTTTTTAATTGAAAATACTACAAAGGAAATAATTTTTTTTCAAAATAAATATTCAAAAAATTTAAATCATAAATATTTAAATAATTTAAATAATCTAAAAAATTTAATAAGTAAAAAATTAAAATAAATATTCAAAAAATTTAAATCGTAAAAATTTAAATAATTTAAATAATTTAAAATGTTAATATTTTAAATTTAAAAATAACTCTACACTCAAATCGTAACCAAACACATAAAACAAAACTCAATTAATAAATTATTTTTAAAACTTATAACCAAACACATAACTCGAAACTCCATACTACTTTCACAACTCTACACTCAAATCGTAACTAAATACATAACAAAAAAATTAAAATATTTAAAAATATTTTTATAAAATAGAGTTTGAATTTATTTTTATAAAATATTTTAAAATTTTAAAAATTAAAATCGTAATATTTTGAAATTAAAATATTTAAAAATATTCAAAAAAGTTAAAAAATTAAAAAAATCGTAACATATTTAAATATTAAAATATTTTAAAATCTTAACAAAATTAAAATATTTTTAAAATATTTAAAATATTAAAATATTTAAAAAATTAAAAATATTGATTTGAATTGAGTTTTAAAAAGAGTTTTGAATTATGTGTTTAGTTATGAGTTTTGAAAAGTAATGATTATGTTTTGAATTGAGTTTTGAAAAATTGGTGTAGAATTATGATTTGAAAGCTCAAAACAAACAACACACTCAAATCAATGGGTGGAACTATAATTCAAAACTCTTACCAAACGGAGCCTAAGTATGTTTTATTTATATTTTACCAATATTTTTTTTCTTTTCCAAATTTCTTTTTAAATCCTCCAACCAAATGATAACTTCTCCTTACACGTAGCTGTTCAATTTGCCAATTAATGGTGACTTCAATTTGGAATAAGCACAGAGATGTGCAAAATATTGCCCAATCTGCTAAAATCGCACCGATCCGCATCGATTCGCACCGCTCTAACCACTAACTGCGGTTTAAACTTTAAAATTTATAATCCGCCAACCGAACCAAACCGCTCCGCTCCGTTATAGTTAATACATGTATATTTTTTAACTTCCAATAAAATATCAATATAAAAATTAATGTGAGGGATATTTAAGATATGAAATTTATTATAAATTAGTGGTTATATCTATGAAACATGTTATGTAAAATTACTTTGTGTTATATATCTAAAAAATATTATACAAATTAGTATTATATATTATGTAAATGTATAATAATTAGTTAGAATATTCTTCAATCCGCCAAAAACTGCCTAAATCGCAATTTGTCAATCCGCTAATCCGCCATTCGATTTGTAATTTTACTTTCAAACAGCCCGAACCGCACAGCGCACACCCCTAAGCACAATGACTATAAAAAGAAATGCCCTTTCATCTAGCACTGAAGTATGATATATATAAGTCGCGTATGATATATCTCTAGCAATGCACTAATTTTTTCATTTAATTTGAACTTTAATATATGCTACACAATGGACTATTATATGTGTCATGTTATATATTTTTATAATAGAGTGATTCTACTTATATCATTACTTTCTCTCTTTACACTCTCAATTTTATTACACCATTAAAAAAAAATATGATTCTTATTACACCTATTATATTACCAAAACTAAACCTATAATAAATTCTTCAAAACCCTTTCATCTCTTTACACCAATAGTTTTTGGAGAGAATAAGAGAACAGAGAAAGACGCAGGGAAGACAGTGAATGGAGGCCACAGCGAAGTGTCTGTTCGGTCACACAGTACTAAACAATTTACATTCTTCCGATGTTATGTTGTCGGAAAAAATATATTTCTCTAGCATTTTGTTGCTATGTATGTTAGAAATGGTTTTGGAAAATATGATTTTCCTTAACTTTGGTCTATTTTTTAGGTAGGACCCATACGCCAAATTTGGCGGATCTAAGTGGTAACGTGTTCTATGCCACATTGCGATTCACGTGGCATATTTAATTGCTCAAAACCATTATTGGGTGAATGGGAAATTAAAGCCAAAGTGACCTCCATAGAAATGGAGTTTTTGTGGAAAATCCTTAAAGGTTTGAATAAAGGCTTGTCCCACATTGGTTTGGTGGGAAGAATTTTGTGGGTTTATAAGGCATGGGTTTGTAACTTGGGGTAGGCCCCAAGGGGCACCCAAGTTTTGTAGAGAGGGAATTATGGGCAAAGTGAACTAGACCTATCGAACCCAAAAATAAACACGCGTGCCGCTGTCCGAGCCGGGCTTGGGCTTAGGTGCGTGCTGTGAGGTTAGGTTGGGCTTGTCCGTATTAATTCCAAAAATTTTGCCCGATTTTTATTTGTTTGAATTTAAACCGGAACAGTTTCCGTATCTATTCATTCAAACTGAATAGGTTTGCACCTGTTTAATTCAAACCAAACATCCACATTTTTTTCTATAAATAGACAGACCCTCTATTAATTTTTCGTTCATTCAAAAAATTCGTTCTTCCCTCTGTAATTACTCTTTGCATTTTGCTGCATATAATTTTCTGTGAAAAAGAGTACAAACACAAAGTGTGTTCGTTGTGCAAACAATTTGTAGTGTTACTATTGTTTGCTGTTGATCATTTTATCCTGGGAGATAGACGTCCATAATTTGAAAGCACCGTGGAGAGGACGAATTTGTCTTAAGGACACAGTGTTAAACACTGTACTTGATCAAAAAATTTGTTCAAGAAATTAATTTGGTAAGTAATTAATTTATTTTCTGTTTTATTATTTTTATATTTCAGATTTTCATTTTGTTTTTGTAACAAAATAAAAATATGTTTTATTTTATTTTATTTTATTTTATTTTCTGGTTTGATTTTTGTAATCAAACAAACTCTCCCATTTCCTTTATTTCTTCTGTATTCCGTTTGTTGTTAAGTACACAAACATAATTTATTTTTCAAATACAGTAAAAATTGTCCAACAATACATTTACAAGCCACTTTCTTTTAAACGATGATTTTTAAATTTGTGTCGGGCCTGTTCGGTAATACAATACTAATGAATTTGAATTAATCTGGTATCATGTTACCAGACAAACTTTTCTTTCCCAACAATATGTTGTCGTTCGATTGGATGATAACAAAAAATTAATTCGGGACCACTTGTGAAGTGCCTATTCGGTGATACATTGCTATACAAATTAGATTACTCTAGTGTCATGTTGCCAAACTATAATAGATTTGTCTAGCCACTTGTTGCTGTACATTGAAAGATTTTCTTTTTCCTTCAAGCATTCATAAATCAAACACGCATCCATAAAATCATATATAAAAAAGTATCCATAAAAATATTCATAAAAACATCAAGTGTACAAATTTCTATAAAAACATTCATAAAATCTGTCATTATTTGCATCCATCAATCAAACATGTTATCACAATTTGTCTACATCAATAGTTTCGATACTTACTACATCAAGGCTAACAAACATACATAATTGATGAATACTGGTATAGTATATGCTTTCTCCCATCCATTAGCACATGGGCGATGAAAACAAATCCAATTATTTGCATCTGATGTCTTCATAACAATGACATATCCAGTCTTCTCCCTAATGTCAGAAGCCCATTTAATTAATACTTGACAACTATTAAAAATCTGAAGATAATAAATACATTTATATATCAAATTATTAATAAAACTCAATAATCGTATTTATAAAAAAACTTAACAAACCTCATCTGCAATGAATTCATAACTAGAATCCACTACTAATGCAGTACTTGCATTGTTGCAATGAGTATAAACATAATCCTTCCAAGCAAAAAAAATATAAAATATAAAAAAATGAAACTAAAAATATACGGTAATGAGTAACTGAACAAATTAAAAACATTCGGTTTTGGGTTACCGGAAATGTATCTTTTATTTGGCAATTGGTTACCAAATATATATTTTTTGTTTGGCAATGTAATGTCAAACTATTTTATTTTGTTCAATTTCAAAACACCAAACAAAAGGCGAAGAACAGCCTAGAAAAACAAAACAAAAACCTACCAAACAAATAAAAAAAATTCATAATTTCTCTTTTTTTATGATTCTTCACCACTGTTTCTTCATCCATTGCTTTATTTTATGATTAAAACACTATGATTCTCACTTTTTGAAAAAGAGATGTGTAAGATAGAAGAAAAATTGAGAAAGGAAGAAGATGAGTAGAGATTGAAGACTAAGGGGTGTAAGAAGATAATAAAATATATTTAATTTTAGTTTTTTGTCCTTAAAGGTAATTTCACACATGGATAAAATGAGAGAAAAAAAATCTCATATAAAAGGTATAAAGAGATAAAGTAGTGGTGTAAGTAGAATTACTCTTTATAATATGTATTATGTATTTTTATAATAAATATATATATATTTTTAGAATTTTGATAATTTATGATTCAAAATTAAAGTTATACATTTTGTGATAATATTACGTATGTTTGTGATAACATCATATATTTTTTTATCTAAATATTTTCTAAATAAAAAATGTATAGCATTACTATAAAACAAAATGTATAATTTCATTTTTAAACGACAAATTATAGTCATTATACTAAATAAAAAATATGCAATATTTGTTAGAAAAATGTATAACAGTGGTACATATGGTAAAATTTCTCTTCTTCAAATTTTTCTTTTTCTCAAATAAAATTATTTCCGTTGTTTCATCTTTTAAAATTTTTATCAAATTCAATTTGATGAAGGATTTGATAAGTTTTCAATTTGATAAAAAAAAAATTACTAAATTTAAATTTGATGAAAAATGTTTAAAAATCATCTTCAATCTTTTTATCAAATGTTCATCCGAATAAGGGAGTCATTTTTTTTTTTGTCAAATTGAAAACTTATCAAATTCTTCATTAAATTTGAATTTGTTGAAAATTTTAAAAAATGGAAGCATTGGAGATTAAAAAAAAAAAAATCATCAAATTTGATAAAAAGTGAAATTTGCAATAAGAGGAGAATTTTTGAAAAAAAAAAAAACACTGATAAAAATTTAATGAAATGATTAGAGTAGTTCATATCAAATCAAACCTTTTAGTTCAATTTAAAATTAAATTAGATGAAAAATTAGTAAAGAGTTTGAAATGGTCCCACACTTTTGTATTCTACCTATCACCTTAGGACAAGATAGTCCCATATATACGGATCGTCGGACTATTAGTGTCGGGAATCTCATATTTCAATCCCTTCAAACAAACACCCCTAGCAGGTCAAGAACATGAAATGGAAGGACTGCAAGTTAGTAGAGTAGGGAGAGCAATTTTGGTTCACCAAACCCGAATGAAATTTTCAGACTAGAAGAGGATTGAGGCAGAACAGAATTAGATCCAATCTGAACATAGTTCAAGAAAGTCAGCCTGGTGTTGGAGAAGTTATTGGGTGACTTTGGAATGCCTCCATTCATTACGTGGCACAAACATGATTGAAACATAGTTTATCTTGTACTACATACAGATTCGTTAAAAGTTTGTTTCAAATTAACTCAATAAGTTTATTGCACTACAAGAAATCAAGCTAGTTGAATCCGGCTCGTTTTCATTCGAGATCGACTCATTATGTAAATAAATAAGTTTGCAAATGATTTTTAAGTTCATTAAGTTATCAAATTAAATTTGACCAACTTACTACTTGACTTGATTTGTTTTTAATCCTAATAATATGTGAATTTGACCTAATTTCCCTGAAATTTGCCAATTCTCAAACTAATCCGCCATTCGCCACACTACTTGCATGAATTAGGTGACCTAGCTCTTAACAACCTTAACGCTATGTTTGGTTGAGGGATTTGGGGAAGGATTTGGAAATGGAAAGGGAAAAGGTGTGTGAAACTAGGTGAAATATAAGCATGTTTTATTTACATTTCACATATCTTTTCCATTTCCCTTTCCAAATCCCTTCTCAAATCCCCCAACCAAACACAGCATAAATGATCCATAATCATATTCATTACATACCTAAGACATTCAGGTTTACATTGGATCAATTTTGGCCACTTCATTTGAACAAAATAAACTGTTTTAATTTACAACTATAGATTTGATGTGTGAGAGAGAGAGAGAGAGAGAGAGAGAGAGAGAGAGAGAGAGAGAGATCCAAAGGCATAGTTCTATGCCTCTCGAAAAACCTCTGCAACAGCAGCTCATTGGTCTGTCACTACGACTTTTGGAGTACACCCGATACACATGCTAACCGTGACTTAAGTATAAGTCTCTATCTTCATTAGACCCTCACATCAGCCAAAAATTTTGATTTTGCATACGAACAAAATAGTTATGAAGGGAATTTCCATCACCTATGCTGTCTCAACCATCTAGCTTTGCAATGTCATTCTTACATTCTTTTTCTCTAAAAGTTGGGTTTTCAAAACCTCTTACTTCAACAACCGGCAAGTGAAAATTCTTGCTCAATGGTATATACCTGAGAGGGTAATTTATACAGATAAATTGGGTCGAGCTGGGATAGTGGGCCGCGCTGTGGGCCTTGTTAAGAAGGCTTAGAAGATGGGCCATACGGTAGTCCGGTCCGAAGTAAGAGATTACCATCGGTGTAAGTGGGCTTAGTTCGGCCTTTATTGTTGGTTAGCTCGATCGCGCTGTTTGGACCGAGGTATGTTGAGCTCGCTCTAGGACCTGATCATAGGTTAGCTCGGCTTTAATTCTTCTATGGATAGCTCGGCCTTTGCACATGAAACCGAGGTAGGAGAAAGGAAAGGAGGTGTCGAGGTAACCATTAGATCGGTCACACTAGTTAGTCTAATATTGCAATGTTATTTCGGTCCTATGGTAGTTAGGCCATAAGAAAACCATCTCACTTGGTTTAAGCAGTGAGGGGGGTGTTGGAGGATAAGCATTATCCTTCAGGAATATGAATCCTAGGAGGACTCTGCATGGAGAAGTAAAAGTCCTACTAGGATTGTGCCACACGGAACTTATAAAAGCTCACAAGCATCACCTTTGGAGAGGTAACACAACTTTGTCTTCTGAATACACAGAGCTTTTGTCTATTTGTCAAGCTTACTGACTTAGGCATCGGAGAGGTTTCCGGCACACACCCGCCGGCTAGCTCACGTTTGTGTTTTCAGGTGATAAAGCGGCATCGTACGGAGGAGCGCTGACTTGATCAACAGGATTATACGAGAAGGTGTATTTCTTTCTCGTACAATTGGCGCCGTCTGTGGGAAAACAGACAAGAACAACCTCTTGATCAAGCTCTTCCTCTAAAAAATCAATGGCGAACAACGAGAATTACCACAGTCCGCCGTTGACGGACTAACTCCAGAAGGGGGTGCAAGGCGCGAAGGCTTACCCTTGGTTACTCCCATGGCGAGCCTGGAACCACAAAGACAAAATTCCAGAAGGGACGCAAGGGGACGAAGGCGGAATAACAGCCCCCATCACTCTCGTTCGCAAAGCCCAGAAAGACAAAGACGCAGAATTGATCCTCAAACTTTGGAGGATCGCGTCAGGAAACAAGACGAACTGATCCGTCGGATGGCAGCGGACATGGAATCTCTGAAGCGCCAGGTGAAGGGAAAAGGAGTGGCGACAGGAGAGGGGCGCACAAACAAGATGCCCCCTCGTCACTCGGAAAATCGTAGCAGGAATACTACACCCTCACAAGGAGAGAGTAAAAGCCTCAGGACAGGCGATACCCAATCCAGGTCCTCCAGAACTCGTCACTCCAGGTCTGAGAGGACGAGATCTGAGAGGTCGTACACTGAGGGAAGCACATATTGGCCGTTGCATACGCACCAGACAAGATCCAGACAAACTGAGTTGCCCAGATCGTCCGACCTACGAACCGTGCTTGAGGAGAAGGCACGGTGGAAGGAGGACGCCAGGGCGCGCGATCCACACAGAGTTTCTGCCTTACAGCGGTTGGCTCCCCGGACGCATGGAAGCGTCGAGGTTGGAATGCCAATACCGCGCCCCGCCTACGAACCAACGGACAAGGCGTTAGCGAGGCTGCAGACCTCACCCTTCGTCCCAGCAATTGAGAACGCACCCCTACCTTCAGGCTTCCTACAACCCAAATTCACCACGTACGAGGGGAAGACGGACCCTTACTCAGACTTAAGCCACTTTCGCCAGGTCATGGCTGTATACCGGCGGAATGAGGCCTTGATGTGCATCCTATTCCCTTCAAGCCTTGGCGACCTAGGCCTGACTTGGTTTCAGAAACTTCCAGAAGGCAGCATAGCCTCCTGGGCACAATTGGCGGAGGCGTTCGTGACAAGGTTCCGAACAAACACTAAAACTCCGGTGGAGATCGACCAGCTACTCTCCATCGACATGGGCGACAAGGAGACCCTAAGATCATACAACAGTCGCTACTGGGAGACATTCAACTAGATTGGGGACTGCCCAACCAATCTCGCCATTGCGCAGTACAAAAGAGGCCTCCCAGTCGGGAATAGACTGAGGGACTCTATCACCATGACACCGCCCCTCACCATGGAAGCCCTGATGGAGAGAGTGCATCAGCACTTCAGTGTGGAAGAGGATGGCGCACGTGCCAAAGCAAAATCTGGCGCGACCGCAGTACCAGAAAAGAAGGCCTCAGCAAAGGTCAACGCGGTAGACCGTCCGAACAGAAACGGACGTGGCAAAAGAGACAACGGAGAAGACCAAGACAAAAGATGGTTGAGAGTCCGCACTGCCATAACCACGGTCTTCAAGAAACCGATCTACCGAATACTTAGCGAGATTCGAGACGAGCCTTTCGTCAAGTGGCCAGCTAAGTTAGGCGAAGCTCAGAAGGACTACGACGACAGATCACGGTGCACATTCCATAAAGAAAAGGGGCACCGCACTGAGAATTGCACGCCCTTGAGACAGCACTTGGAGGAGTTGGTTGCAGCAGGTCATCTCGACAAATATATTGAAGGAGGGTGCAACCAGCCCCCCAGGACCATAATAACCCCAATGGAATGCTGATTGACGCCCCACCTCAAGGCATTATCAACGTCATACATGGAGTCTTTGAGCCTGAGCGTGTATGCGAGCTCAGAGGATCAATCAAAAAGGCTGAGCACTTAAGAGAGGTGCTGAGTGCCCAGCCTGCAGGCAAGAAAGGGAAGACAGAGGCCACAAATGTCATGTCTTTTTCGGATAAAGACTTAGTGAGGATATACTGCCCTCACAATGATGCCCTGGTCGTCACTCTCCGAGTCAAGGATTTTGACGTCAAGGATTCTGATTGATCAGGGTAGTTCATGTGAAATCATGTACTATGAAACCTTCAAGCAACTAAAGTTGCAAGATAAAGACTTGGCACCTGCCGTATCTCCCCTTATCAGATTCAACTCCATGCCAGAATGGCCCGTCGGCAAAATTATCCTCCCAGTCAGAGCAGGGAGTTGACGAAACAAGTGGAGTTCTGGGTGTTGAAGGTCCCCTCCACCTACAACATTATCTTGGCAGAAATGGCTGCATGCCATGCGCTCGGTGGCGTCCTCCTACCACCAAGTGATGCGGTTTCCCAACGACACCGGAGTAATAGAAGAAGTATATTGGAGATCAGACATGTCAAAGCAGTGCTTTGTCAACAGTAACGGCAGCCGCGCTGCCAAGATACGTTCATAATCGTGGAAGAACCTGAGAGCAATGAACTGTTCGGCAGACGTAGGCAAAGCTGTGAAGCCCCCGAAATATGCATTTACTTTTAAGACCCTAATGATGAATTATTTTCTTAAAGCCCTCGATTACTTGAATTATTTCGAATCTTGTCGGTTAGCAATTTTATTTTCTTTTTTTTTTTTCAAAACAGAAATTTTCCTAGCCGGATTAGGTTCCCTAACCTAATTTAATTCTACATAAATTACATGTATTTAACATCAAGCCCTTAATTCGTTGATTGCTCGCAAATCAAACCCTAATCGACCCTGGAAGCTTAGAAATCAATTATAACACTCTAATATTAATTATTTAACTCTTAAATTTTAGATTAATTGCTCTAAACCCTAACTTCCGGATTTTACAGTCTTCATTCAGTTATTTACCTTTAAATTCAAAACAAGATAATACAAACTGAATTATTTTTTTTCCTAGACACTAATTTATTAACTCTTCACTTGAAATAGATATTTTAATTAAGCCCAAGCCCTCACATTTTTATTAAATCACAAATTGACCTCAAACAAGTACCATCATATATTTATATATATACACTTGTACCCTAAAATCTTTTTTAACATTATGTTTTACAATTTCCAAGATTTGTACACCAAATAAATAAGAAAATTCCCAAATTTTGAGGACATGACTAGGCATCATCATTATACTATAGTACAAACAAATCCCTTGAATCTTGGAGCAATAATGACTTTAGTACCAATAAAGATTTGCTATGAGTATTTAAATTAGCCCTAAATCTAACTAGATCATAAGTAAATACATAAATAAGATTCCAATACATGAGTTTAATTCCAAGCCCTCATTTCTTTTATTAAGCATTACCCCAAAAAAAAGTACATGTACCCTAATGTTATTAGTACCATCAATCTTGTAAGATATATATATATATATATATACACACCTTGAAGAGTGTGCTCTAGGACCAAAACAAATAAAATAATAACCCATCACACTCCTAGGGAAGAGTGAGAAACCAATTTCCAAGAACCACCATGATGGAATTCTAGAAATACACAACCTAATACCTAGACCTAGGATGCTAATTCCCAAAACTAGTTTCATTACAACCAAGTGTTACCTAATCCTTGAGTAAACCACTTTCTATTCATTTGAACTTCAAACAAATCCTAAACTTTCCATCCATTTTCAACTAGTGGGCATTTAGGACATTTTGCATCAAAACTTGTCTATAAATACCAACACACCCCCTAGCTTGCAAACACATATAACACACCACACCCACACACACATTTGGCTAGAGAGAGGGAGGAGAGAAAAGAGAGAGAAGTCTAGGAGAAGAGGAGGAAGAAAGAAGAGAGCTTCCTTGTGCAAAGCTTAGTAGGTAAGCCACAACACAACCTTCTCTTTCATTTTCCTTTTTCAAATACATGTTTCTAAGGGTTCTAAATAATGTTTTCAAATATGTTATTGATGAGTTACTTGTGTTAAAAATGCTAAAAGTTGAGCATTGATTCCATCTCTCTTGTATTTTCCCATTTTGGCACAAAACCACCTTCTTTTCTACCAATCTCTCAACTTTTCAAGAGCACTCTTTCAAACAAATTTTCTGAGTTAAACATGTGATACTTAGTATATTTTCTTCACAAAAGAAATGAAACTTTCCCATGGTGGAACCCCCTTTTTATAATTTTTCTTGTTTTGGGCATTCTACCTAAAAATCTGTTTTTGCAGCCCACTTTCAAAAATTCCAGAAAAATGTACAAAAATATTCTGAACCTCCATTTTATGTCAAAACCTCCCTTAAGGAGTTAGCTTTCAACTAAAATTGGTTTCATCAAAAAAACATTAAGCGTTTTGAAAGAAAATCAAGTTTTCGTAACGGTCGACGGATCTGGACAGATTCTGGACAGCGCTGGACTATTTTCTAAATAACTTAAAATCTGGAAAAGCAAACCCATTTCCGAAAAATGTTCTAGAAACTAGATCAAATTCTCTACAAACCATAGGAAGACCGAGTTCGGTGGATGATCTAAAGTAGTCCTTTCGTATTAATCTTCACGTGATGTTAAATCTGGAAATTTGTTATGTATGGATGTTTTGTGCCCTTGTATTCATGAAAATGTTTAATGGCTTATGATCATATCTTGGCAAGATGTTGTATGTGCATGTTATGTTATTTATCTTTCTTATCTTGAGGATGCATGCTTATGTGGATATTATTTTATTGTTTAGTTGGACTAACCTTGATTAAAACAACTTAATTCAACGGGAAACCTAATTGGGTGGGTATTGGGTTTTCGAACACTTGAGTAATGAAAAGATGAGAAATGTGATATATGGATTGTTGGGATGCGTTCCCTATTTGAAGTTAAAGTCTTGCGCAAGTGGTTTTCGGAACCCTTGAACGGAGCGGTTGTATTCGGACCCTAGGTAGCTTGGTGTAGGAGGGATTTCGGGCAAGGCCCTATTTTTACCGTCTCTTTTGAGGCCCTGCGGTTGGCGCTACGCGGTATATAACCGTTGGTAGGCATCCGAGGTTAGTTCTGCAACAAAGCAGCAAAAGAGGGGGCATACCGAATAATCCGCGTCCGATTCTTGTGGTTGGGAGGACGAAATCTCTTTGGGGGATTTCTAGTTTACTAACATCTAACCTAACCATTTATTTATTTATTTATTGGAGTATCATGCTTTACTACTTGATGTTATATTTTGTGATTGTGTATTGGACTGGGAAAAAGGGGTGGGGTGTGTGTGCGTTTACTGGGCATTCAAAGCTCACGGCGTGTCATGCCAGGTGCCGAAGAGGAGCTTATAGCTGGAGACGACAAACCCGAAACCTTCGAAGACTTTTGGCTATCTTAGGAAAGTTAGAAACCCCTTTTGATATTTTGTAAGACTCATATGAAGATTTAAGTTTTCTCTTGGGATGTAATGTAATGGATCAGGCTTTTGAAATTAATGATATTTGAGGTTGTTATGTACTTATGTTCTATATATTGATATGTATGAACCTTATTGTTGCTTATGAGACCTTGTGTCAATACCTTTTAAGATCTGTCAAAAGGGTAGTGCGCTGCCTAAGAAAGCCGGACTTAGAAGGGAGGCTAATTTGACTCCTCCGGCGATCTGGGATCTTACTTGGTTATTGACCATAGGACTCATTAGTGACTCTCCTTAACTGCAACCTATAGTGTAGATTCGGGGCGTCACAAAAGCGGCTAATCAGAAAGCGGTGAAGACTTGGTAAGGTAAGAATAGATGAAAAGAACCGGATAAGTCTTTTGCTTGGTTCGTCGTTGTCTAGCACTGAGAGATTAGAGGTCTTGAAATTTTTGACCTCTAACATCGAAGTGTTCGCCTGGACACCATACGACATGCCAGGCATTGATTCCAACTTCATCTGTCACCAACTCAACGTCCACCCATCCGCCAGACCAATCATTCAGCGCACACGTAGATCGGCACTCCACCACGCCGAAATAGTGGCAGAAGAAGTAGGAAACCTGCTGGAGGCAGGGCAATCAGAGAGGTGCACTACCCAAGATGGATCTCCAACACAGTCGTAGTGCCAAAGAAGAATGGTAAGTGGCGCGTCTGCGTCGACTACAAGACTGTCAACAAGGCATGCCCAAAAGACAGCTTTCCTCTACCACGGATAGATCAATTGGTAGACCTAACGGCGGGGCACAACCGACTTAGCTTTCTGGATGCATACAGAGGCTACCACCAAATCGCCATGCACGAACCAGATCAAGAAGTAACGTCCTTCACAACTCCAAGAGGACTATACTGCTACAAGGTCATGCCCTTTGGCCTAAAGAACGCAGGGGCGACATTCCAGAGAATGGTCACCAAGATGTTTGAACCATTGTTAGGCAGAACAATGGAGGCTTACATCGACGATATGGTGGTCAAAAGCAAGGATGAGAATAACCATCTCAAGGACCTAGGTGAGATGTTTGAGATCCTAAAGAAGCATAAGTTACGCCTCAACGCGTCGAAGTGTGCATTCGGAGTAGGATCTGGAAAATTCCTGGGCTTCCTGGTGACCAACTGGGGTATAGAGGTAGACCCCTCCCAGATCAAGGCAATTCAAGATCTGGAGAGACCAAACTCAGTCAAAGAAGTACAGCATCTCACCGGCATGGCCGCTGCGCTCAGTCGGTTCATAAGCCGGTCGTCCGACAGATTACGACCATTCTTCCACGCTCTAAAGGCCAAGTTCGAATGGGACGACGAATGCGACCAAGCTCTGGAAAGCCTGAAGGAATACATGTCTTCTCCACCATTACTTGTAACCCTAATTCCTGGAGAAGAACTATTCTTGTACCTGGCAGTCTCACAGCACGCAATTAGCGCAGTGTTGGTCCGTGCAGAAGGAATCCAACATCTGCCCATCTATTATGTCAGCAAGACATTGCTGGGAGCCGAAACAAGGTACTTGCCACTGGAGAAACTGGCATTGGCCTTGATGATGGCCTCAAGGAAGTTATCGCATTACTTTCACGCCCACACCATAGTTGTTCTCACAGCCTTCCCATTAAAGGCTTTATTTGAAAGAGCAAACTTCTCTGAGCGAATTCTGAAGTGGGCAGTAGAGTTGGGACAATACGACATCAAGTTCCAACCTAGGACCGCAATAAAAGCGCAAGCATTGGCAGATTTTGTCGCAGAATTCACACCAGGAAGTCATCACATCTGCCCAGTCGACCTAACTGAAACAACCGAACTAGGGATGGAAGTTGACGTCGGAATAACGCAACCCCTGGTACTGGTTACTCAGTCAGGCCCCAAGGCAGACCAGAGTAAAGAAATGAAGGAAGAAACAGACCATGCTACACCAAGTCAGGACTCACCGACAAATAAAGACTTGGTACAAACAGAAAGCAAGGGGCAGACAGCGAGCATAGACTCTGAAGAAAACACCAGCATCATGGAAGATCCCAAGGCATCATCTGATCCCTCCACCTACTGGAAGTTGTTCGTCGGAGAGATGTGGAAGCTCTTTGTGGATGGAGCATCCAACCGGCATGGAGTAGGACTTGGCATAGTCCTCATCTCTCCAGACGGCCTAGTAGTAGAGCAGGCAATCAACCTTGGTTTCCCAGCATCAAACAACGAAGCGGAGTATGAAGCGCTTCTGGCAGGCCTCAAGTCAGCATTCTACATGAAGGCCACCGAACTAATGGTTTACAGGACTCACAGTTGGTGGTAAACCAAATTTCTGGCGACTACGAGGCAAAGGATGATAGAATGGCCAAGTACCAAGAATTGGTCAGAACAGAGATAACGAAGTTTGAAGTGGTGAGGATAGAACAGATCGGCAGAGAGGAAAACAGCAGAGCAGACGAACTAGCAGGCTTCGCCTCAATGGCAGACACCTCCATTCCTCACCCACTACTAATCGACTACCTGCCTAGACCAAGCATTGAAGACCCAGAAACAGAAGAGGTATGTTGTGCAGAGTTAGGCCCTTCTTGGATGGATCCCATCATACTGTTCCTGAAAGACGGCACCTTACCAGAAGAGAAGAAAGAAGCCAACAGAATAAGAGCAAAGTCGCAGCGATTTTGGCTCTCTCCATCCTTGGCATTATACAAAAAAGTCGTTCTCAGGACCTTACTTAAAGTGTGTTCACCCCAGCAAAGTGGAAGCATTCCTGTTTGAAATACATGAGGGTGTATGTGGCAGCCATCAAGGAGGAAGATCATTGGCATATAGAGCGATTTCACAAGGATATTGGTGGCCATACATGCAAGCGGATTCAGAGAAGTATGTTAAAAAGTGCGAAAAGTGTCAAAAATTCGCACACCAAATACACCAACCTGCCAGAGAACTTCTACCTCTAACCAGTCATGGCCTTTCGCAATGTGGGGATTGGACATAGTAGGCCCACTCCCAACAGCTCCAGCAACAGGAAGTTCTTTCTTGCCGCAACCGACTACTTTAAAAGTGGGTAGAAGCAGAAGCCTTGGCGTCAATCAAGGAAAAAGATGTGAAGAAGTTTGTCTGGCAGAATATCATCACTCGATTTGGCATACCAAAGGCACTAATCTCAGACAACGACACTCAGTTCGACGGCAGAATTTTCAGAGGCTTTTGTGAAGAGTACAAGATAGAGTTCTACAATTCCACATCGACATATCCTCAAGCAAATGGACAAGCAGAGGCGTCAAACAAGGTAGTCTTGGATGGATTGAAGAAAAGGTTAGAAAGAGCCAAAGGCAAGTGGGCAGAAGAGCTCCCCCATGTTTTATGGGCTTACCGCACCACGCCTCGACGATCAACAGGAGAAACACCATTCTCCTTAGCTTATGGCATGGAAGCAGTCATCCATTAGAAGTTGGCCTCCCCACAATTCGAAGCGAAAACTTTGATCCAGACTTAAATGGCAAAGCCATAGCATTAGAGCTTGACCTTGCGGAAGAAAGAAGAGACAGAGCATTGGTTCACATCGCCTCCTACCAAAAAGAATTGTCAAGAAAGTATAACAAAACAGTGCATCCAGGCAATTCAAGATCGGAGAGATTGGGTACTGCGCAAAGTGATGGAAACACCTTAGTTCCAGGAGATGGCAAGCTGGGGCCTAATTGGGAAGGACCTTACAAGTGGTTGATTAGCAGGCAAAGGGCATACCACTTGGAAGATAAGGACGGCAAAGCAGTTCCCAGGCCGTGGAACACTGCTAATCTCAAGTTGTTTTATTTCTAGTTTTTTTTCTTTTAAGAATATGTAATTTTTTACTTTCTCAATAAAACAAAGTCGATTCTTTTTTAAGCATAATGGTTTTCAGTAGAGAGTAGCTTTAGTAAGTTAGGAGCATTGTAAACATTGTTGGCTGGAATAACCAACTATGAACCCTTCCTAAGCCCAGGATAAGGATCCAGGCTGTAGGACGTTTGGTCAGAATAACCAAACACTATATTCTAAGTTGACTGGAAAAACCAACTTAGAGGTTGGCTGGATTAAACCAACTCTTTGTACTCTTCAGCCGAAGTAAGTGTATGGCTGAAAAGTGGTTGGCTGGATTAAACCAACTCTTTGTACTCTTCAGCCGAAGTAAGTGCATGGCTGAGTGGTTGGCTGGATTAAACCAACTCTCTGTACTCTTTAGCCGAAGTAGTTTTATCGGCTGCAGAATGGTTGGCTGGGTTAAACCAACCACTGGATACTCTTCAACCGAAGTAGCTATATCGGCTGAAGAGTGGTTGGCTAGTAAGTTAGATAGCTAAAACCGAGATCACAGTTGAGCAAATGAGTACATTACAAGTGCAAGCATACATACACACAAAACCGGAATAAGAGTTGGCTCAGAAGATGACTTTTTCATTAAGTGAAAAACATACAACTGAGGGGCCGCAGCCCGGTTACAAATTCAAGACAAAAGAGTAGCATTCGAACTATCAAAAGTAAAAGGATGTTACTTTACTCCGGTTACACTATCCAAAATGAAGAAAGAAAAAAGAAAATCAGTTGAAGAGATCATTAATTTCTGCATCAAAGTCACCATGAGCATCTGTTTGAAGTCTGGTTTGAGGTGGGAGTTCGGTCTCAACTTGGACCTCGGTATCAACTGGCAGCGCGTGTCAGTCGGCAGCCCATCAGTTAGGTCTTCCACAACCGGCTCCAACCGAAGTGATTGATTGTTGGCCTGCTCATTGACGACCGGAGTAATGGTTGGCTCCTCACCCTCATCATTATCATCATCATCATCATCTTCATCGTTGTCAGACCCTTTCAGAAATTGCCTTTGAAGATCAGCAGCGTATTGTGACAGTGAAACCGGAATAGAGTACGGTGGAGCATTGTAGACATCGGTGTCCGGCGAACAACCGAGCTGCTCCACCGCACTCCCCCAGCTGCACTTAAAGAAGAGATCCTTGGCTGCGTTGCACTGGAGGGTATATGCGTCTTCGGCCTTTTTAAAGCCTTGTTTTTCGGCTTCCTTAATGCCCACCTTCAATTGGGCTATCTCGGTGTCTTTTTTCTTTTCAATTTTTGCCAAAAGGCGCAGGTATTTGTCTTTTGCCTCGTTGGCAACCTTCTGCTTTTCGGCTTCAACCGAATCAGCAAGCTCGGTCAGCCGACCATTCTCAGATCTTAGTTCGGCAATTTGTTTTCTTGCCTCCTCCAGTTCGGCTGTTTTTGCCTCGGCCTCAGCCATGGCCTCCCTTGTATTTCTCCTAAGCTCCATTACCCTCCTGTGTGTAACTTGGTTTTTCTGGATGGCCTGCAAAGGAGAAGTAACTTTAGCCGGACTGAAAGTTGGAAAAAATTACATAGAAAGAAGAAAGCTATTTACCAGGATCATGGACTTAGTTGAAGACCGAATGGACTTCAGTTCGGTGTTAAGTTGCTTGTAGTGGTGCTCCATATCTTTTGGAAGGCACACACTTTTGGCCAGATTAAAAGCCATCAGGTGGTCCTTCTCGGTGACAACCGAATCAGAAGCGGTGATATCTCGGTTGTCGAAGGTCAGTTCGGGAACCCATTTGGAGGAGGAGGCAGTCCGGTCTGATTGCTCCGGTTGGGGGCTTGGTTGAATGTTTGGGGGAGGACTTGGTGGCAGAATGGTCTCGTCCTCATCAACAAGTCGTGGCTCGGTTTGGCTAGTCCGGGCACGCTTGTTTCGGCGAGAAGAAGATGGCTGCTGGGATGGAAGGGGCACCACGGTCTCAGTGGTTTGGCCGGTTGGTTGTACATCGGCTAGAGTTGTTGCGGTCAAAAGGGCCTCAGCCTGCTCTTCTTTGCCATTTCTTGTTCGGCTGTGAGTGGATTAGGTTTATCTGGGGCAAGGTAGGGTCCGGTTCAGGTGCTTCTTCAAGAAGAAAGTCAGTAACTCTCGCTTTTCGGCGACCGTGTATGTGTATGTCGGCTCAAAGCTGAGAAGTTTAGCCCAACTTCTTTCTTGAATACGTAGTGCGGCGCGGAGGATGGTCAGGTTCGGGTAGCTGTACAGTGAATGGATATGAGCAGAATCTGCATAAAAGAAAGCAACTGTTAGTTCGGTTCGGAATGACAGCCGAAATAAAATAGAGGCATAAAATAAAGTCGAAGTAGTTATACCGGGTATTCCTTTATTCCAGTTAATACTTCGGCCAGGGATCTGGGCTTGGTGATCTTCAAAATTCCGAGATACCCAGAAGAAGTCGTCGTCATTCAAATCTTTATCCGGCGTATCTTTTATTATTTTTTCTCTACGTCGGCGTATCCTAAGGTAGTAGACCCAGCCGTCATCCTTGGACCCAATGGAGTATTGATGGAATATTTCGGCCAGACCGAGGTTCAGACCGGTTTGGCAGTTTAGTTCGGCAATGCCCATTATTATACGGTATGAGTTGGTTGATAGTTGGGTTGGGCAAATTCGGGTTTGCCTAAGGAATTCGTAAATCAAAGGCTGGACTGGGAATCTTAGTCCGGTTTCTATTATTGATAAAAGGGTAAAAGGCACAAAACCCTCATTCCCCCAAGGTATGGTGTCTTTTTTGGCTAGGGTAAGGTGCACATCGGCTGGAATGTTGTAATCCTTACGGAATTCGGCTAGACCTCCAGGGGTTTCTACCAAAAACCTATACTTCCCCATTTATTTTATAAATTATGAATAGATTACTTCGGCTGAGATGTTGTGCTCAGAAGCTCGGTTGAGCGCACAGCGGGAGTGCCTGGGCAACCTAAGTCTGCAAAGTTGAAAAACAAGGTGTTAAGCACAGATCATTGACCGTGCTACAAAAACAAAGCAAGAAAAGAGAAGTCTTACTTCGGCTACATAGGGCACTACAGGGTCTACCTCAGTTTCAACAAGGTGCTTGCTATCTCGGCTCGGCAGGATGTTTGGTTGTCTCGGTTCTACCTATGGGTTTGTTACTCCGGTTAGGCATCAAGGGGCAGCTTTCTGAGTTCGGTTTAGAAACTGAGAAAGCTGGCTTAGCCCCGGGCTCAGCTCGGTCGTGGGCCATGATTTCTAGCTCGGTGCGTTTTTATTTCGGCTAATGTGAATCAGATGGTGACCTATTGAAGCTACTGATATATTCACAAGTTTCAGTTCGGCTATGGTTTGGATAGATCTACACATAGCACAAACAGTTTCCTAGCTCGGTTATGTGTGATTTTGGATCAAAATCAGTGTTCTACAGGATATTATGTGTACTCGAGTGTTCTATGGCCATGTTTTCTCAGGAAAAACAGAAATGAAATAGAAAATAGAAAAATGTTTTGCAAAAACACACGAAACAAATTACAGTGGATGAAGCAAATACAACACAAAAGAGATCTAAGTAACTTACCAGTGCAAGAGGAGAAAACTAAAGATTGAAACAGTAGCAGCGATGAAGAACACAAGCTTGGTAGCTGAAGTTGCAGAGGCACAGAGAGCTCGAAGGAAGAAGATGAATAGTGAAGAGTGAGATTCAAATATAAAAAGGTTGTTTTGTGGAAAGGACGAAAGCAGGCGGGAACTGTTCAAAAGTTGCGAAACATGAAGGTGGCGGTACAGCTGTGAGAGACCAATAATAAGCTGCCACGTGTCATTGGAATTGTAAACGGTTCAGTTGTTGTGATTGAAGAGACATTTTGACCGGACGACCGGAGCCTGATGTGAAATTAGCTCGGCTGGATAGACTTAAGGGTTTTTTAGCTCGGCTGGAAAAGTTAAAATGCTTTAGCTCGGCTAGAAAAGCTAAAAGATAGTTTAGCTCGGCTGATAGACAGGTAATTCCTATCATGCGCGGCAGATGGAATTAAGGGGCAATTGAGAGGGTAATTTATACAGATAAATTGGGCCGAGCTGGGATAGTGGGCCGCGCTGTGGGCCGTGTTAAGAAGGCTTAGTAGATGGGCCATACGGTAGTCCGGTCCGAAGTAAGAGATTGCCATCGGTGTAAGTGGGATTAGTTCGGCCTTTATTGTTGGTTAGCTCGGTCGCGCAGTTTGGACCGAGGTATGTTGAGCTCGCTCTCGGACCTGATCATAGGTTAGCTCGGCTTTAATTCTTCTATGGATAGCTCGGCCTTTGCACATGAAACCGAGGTAGGAAAGGAAAGGAGGTGTCAGGTAACCATTAGATCGCACACTAGTTAGTCTAATATTGCAATGTTATTTCAGTCCTATGGTAGTTAGGCCATAAGAAAACCATCTCACTTGGTTTAAGCAGTGAGGGGGGTGTTGGAGGATAAGCATTATCCTTCAGGAATATGAATCCTATGAGGACTCTGCATGGAGAAGTAAAAGTCCTACTAGGATTGTGCCACACGGAACTTATAAAAGCTCACAAGCATCACCTTTGGAGAGGTAACACAACTTTGTCTTCTGAATACACAGAGCTTTTGTCTATTTGTCAAGCTTACTGACTTAGGCATCGGAGAGGTTTCCGGCACACACCCGCCGACTAGCTCACGTTTGTGTTTTCAGGTGATAAAGCGACGTCGTACGGAGGAGCGCAGACTTGATCAATAGGATTATACGTGATCAACAGGATTATACGAGAAGGTGTATTTCTTTCCCGTACAATACCCACTAGATTATTCAAATCCACTCTTTTTTCTTCCTTCCCGCCTACTAGTGTTTCTGAAAATACCCATGCGGGTTTATTTCCTCTAATAGATGTCTCTCTTCATCAAAATATAATTCTTCATCTTTCATTTCCTACAAGTGGAATCAAACAAATTATTCAAAAACATACATCCATGAGTTAAAAAGAAAAACACCTTTTTAGATGAAGCATTCATTTAAAAAAGGAATGGTGAATGTAGAAGATAAAAGAGAAAGTAATAAAGATAGCATACTCATAGTCATTACTATCCTCTAAGATGAATGCCAAGATTATAGACTATTGTGCTCCACAGAGGTGTATGTTGATAATTTTAGAGAATACCAAGATTAGGGAATGATTGTGATATCATCCCCTTTTTATATTAATAAAGATTAATAATTATAAGGGAGCCCTAAGGCATAGAATAATTATAAATGAATAATAACCCAACTAATAATATACTATTCTAACACTCCCTCTCAAGCTGGTGTAGAGATATCCCTCATGTCCGGCTTGCCTATGATGTCATGCAATGGCTTACTCCCAACTCCCTTGGTGAGGATGTCAGCGAGTTGTTCACCAGACTGCACAAATGGAGTACATATTGTGCCACTAGTGAGTTTCTCCTTAATGAAGTGGCGATTAATCTCAACATGCTTTGTCCTTACATGTTGAACCGGAATGTGAGCGATGTTGATGGCAGCCTTATTATCACAGTATAACTGCATGGAGTCCGTCTGATCAATACCTAGATCACTCAACAATAACTTGATCCATAAGAGCTCACACACCTTTTATGTCATAGCTCTAAACTCAGCTTCTACACTTGACCTGGCAACGGCATTCTGTTTCTTACTCCTCCAAGTAACTAAGTTCCCTCCAACAAATGTGCAATACCCTGAAGTTGATCTCCTATCAGTTACTGATCCAGCCTAATCAGCATCTGTATAGGCTTCCACATAAAGATGATCATGCCTTGAAAAATAAAGGCCCTTACCAGGAGCAGACTTCAAGTACCTCAAAATTCTTATGATAGCCTCGAAGTGAATCTAATGAGGAGCATGCATAAATTGGCTAACCATACTGACAACAATAACAATATCAGGATGGGTGTAAGATAAGTAGGTGAGCTTACCCATTAAACGTTGATAGCTCCCCCATCAACAGTTGCTCCTCCTTTATTATCCCTTCGTTTCTGATTGGGTTCCAGTGGAGTGTCACAAGCCTTGCAGCCAAGCATCTCAGTTTTCTTCAATAGGTTAAGCAAATACTTCCTCAGTGAGATAAATATCCCATCCTTGGAGCGAGCAACGTTAATTCCCAGAAAATACTTCAAGCTCCCCAAGTTTTTGATTTCAAATTCACTTGCAAAATATTTCTTCAACAGAGGTATTTCCTCACTATCATTACTTGTGAGAACTATGTCATCTACATAAACAATGAGCACTATAGTCTTACCATGTGAGGAATGTTTCACAAACAAGGTGTGATCTGCCTAACACTGTTTGAAGCCATATTTAAGCGTAGCCTGAGTGAATCTCTTAAACCAAGCTTTTGGAGATTGTTTGAGACTATATAATGACTTCCGAAGCTGACATACTTTACCCTCTGTCTGATGATCCTCAAAACTATAAGGAATCTCCAATTCCTAAGTGTCATTCTTCCTAAGTGCTTTTTTTTTTTTTGGGTGAAGAAGTTATAAATTAAAAAGACAAATAATTACAAACTACAAGAGGTATACCTTAGGAGCAAACCAACTATACACGATACAGACAACAACAAACCAAAACAACAACAAGACAAAAATCTGTTCAAACACCACATGAGAAACAAGAGCAAATGAAGGGCAGGAACATGGCCAACAGAAAACTACACCATAGGAAAGGCCTAGAGATTGTTGGACCACAAATCAGAACCCAAACAACTCAAAAGAAAACCTACTAACACAATAAAGCCATGTATAAAGCCAAAACAGGACCTGGGATTACAAGATAACCTATAGAGCCTATCACAAATAAACTAATATATTAAAATTCAGATTGTAATCAAACCATAGACTTCTAGATATCAGGAAACATCAGAAAAAGGCATCAGCAAAATGGCAGCAACAGCACACAACAGATAGGCCACAATACACAAACAGCACCAGCAGCCAGCAAGCTAACAGCAAAGCAGCAGCAGCAGCAGCCAAAACCATAGTAGATGGCCAACCAAAATTCCAACATAATAGAAAAGACAATAGCAGTAGCACCCAGAAACTTCAATATTCAGCAAATTGGGACAAGATCTACCAAACTGGGCTACTTGCTCAAGGCCATCATTCAGTCAAATGATCTTAAGAGAGCCAAGCAATCACCAAATCAGTATGACAATTCAACAATAGTTAACTACAAAAGCTCACATGATACTACTAGCCTTCACTCAACTTGTGTTTACTTGTTTTGTTTATTATATTTGGATTGAGAGAAATTATAGGATTTTCAAAGGCTCAACATCCACTGAGGTGGCTGTGCAAGCTAAAATTAGAAGCCTTGTGAGAAATAGGATCTTGTCCATCTCAAGTTTCAAAGAGGAGGTGACAAATGCTTGGTTTTTGGTGAAGTGGTCTCTCTCAAACTCTGTCCTGAAATCAAGTCAAGGTTAGTTAGGGGTGGTTTGGTTTTATTTTTGTGGTTACTGACTGGGTGTAAATTGCAGGTCTCTTTGGTTGGTGTGCTGGTCCTTTATTTAGGGATGTGGGTTGAGTGTATGTGAGGTTACTGCATAAATGATTGAGTGAGATTGTGAGTTTGTGGGTTGAGTGACTGCAACAATTTAAACTTTATCTCACAGTTTGTTATGCAGGTTTTTAGTTGGCCCTTGTCGTGTAGGGAAGTTGGGTTGAGTGTTGGTGAGTTCCTATATTAGGACTGTGTGTGAGAAGGGTTTTTTGTACTATTGTGGGTTGAGTGTGGTGAGAGCCAATAATTAACTAATTATCTTTGGTGCAGGTATTCAGCTGATCTAATGTAGGGGAGTTATTCTCCTAAGTGCTGTCATTTCCTCAACCATGGCAAATTTCCACTTAGAGGTAGCAAGAGCATCTTAGAAATGGTTAGGAATGCTAACAGAGGAAATATTTGACACAAAAGCTCTATATGAGGACGACAAATGAGAGTAGGCCACAAAATTTGAGATAGGATGTTGAGCACAAGATCTCACACCCTTTCTCTTGGCAATAGGAACATCAAGATCAGTGGACTTAAGAGATTCAAAGTTATCTGGTCTCATCAGAAGCAGGAGATGGCAGTGAGTAAGTAGAAGTGGTCTTTTGTATTCAGTTAACTTTCTGTTTGTCTTTGTTCCTAACATAAACTTGTCCTTTCCTATCCTTGGTGACATTGGGTTCTGTAGTTCCAGTAAGAGGTGGTGATGCAAGAACAACTGGAACAACTGGTTCCACTATAGGAATCACAAGAATCACTTCACACTAAGGCTCCCCTTGAAGGGAGGACTATGACACCAGAGATGACAATAGATAGGATTGGGACTAAAAAAAAGGTGACATCCATGGACACAAACCACTTACGAGAAGGAGGGTGATAACACATTTGAGGAAGCGAGGGTCTAATAACTTACCACGATTAGAAGAGTGATTGTGGACAAAACAGACACAGCCAAATATTTTTTTGGAGGAATAGAAAACAAGGACTTGGAACCGAGAAGGACTTGAAGGGGAGCTTGTTTTTGCAAGACCTAGGTAGGAAGATGATTAATAAGATGGACAGCGTGAGAACAACGTCGCCCTAGTAGGACCGAGGCACACTTACAGAAAAACACATGCACCAAGCCATGTCAAGAAGATGATGATTTTGCGTTCCACCACCCTATTTTGTTGATGGGTATTGGTGCAAGAGGTCTGATGGATAATGCCATGGACATAAAAATATTTCCCAAACACAGAATCTATGTATTCTCCTCCATTATCAGAACATAAGATTTTGACCGTAGCCCTAAACTAAGTACAAATTATCTTATGAAAATTGCAAAACATAGAGAAAACCTCACTTGTCTTTCATGAGATACACCTAAGTAGTATGAGAAAAATCATCAATAAATGTAACAAACCATTGATGACCTTTCACAGACATAACATGAGATGGACCCTAGACATCAGAATGTATTAATAAAAAAGGAACTAAACTTTTATTAAAACTAGGAGCAAAAGAAGCTTTGTGTTGTTTTCTAAGTTGACAAGACTCACAAAGAAACCCAGACACATTATTGTTGGCAAAACCAGATGGAAATAAATGCTTAAGTAAATAAAAAGAAGGATGCCCAAGATGCCGATACCACAACCATAAATCATCTTTGGTAGTATGACTCGTGGTGAAAGAGTGAGCAAGCTGGTCCGATTGATCTAGGAAGTAAAGACCATTTTTTGCACTACCACTGCCAATCATCCTCCTTGTGACAATGTCCTGAAAAAGACAATGACCAGGAAAAAAAAATCACACTACAATTCAAATCTTTTGTAATACGACTCAAGGATAACAAGTTACTAGAAAAATTGGAAATAAGAAGAATAGAAGATAGAGGTATGGTAGGAGTGACATGGACTAAACCATTCCCAGAAATAGAAGAAACAATACCATATGTAATCCTAACTTTGTCTTAACCTGAAGAGGGCATATAGGCAGGGAAAAGGTCTGAGGATCCAGACATATGATCTGAGGCACCAGAATCAATAATCCAAGGTAAAGACTTATGAGAAAGGAAAACACAAGGAGAAGAGGCTAAGTTACCTAAGCGAGCAAATGACAAAGAAGATGTACTGAGCACAGTAGAAGACCGGTGGTCCAGCAAGTGACACAGAACATCCTTAAGCTCATGAGTAGTCATGCTAGAGAGACCATCAGAAACTTGGCCAACAGAAGCGAAAGTAGAATCAAGTGTATCAACGGCACTAGACTGATGAGCCTGTGGATGAGAGCCTTGTCCTCGAGACTGGCCTAACTGACCTCCTCTAGAACCAGACCAATCACCTTGACCCTCGGATGGAGTCCCATGAAGCTTTTAATATGTCTCACGAGTATGTCGTGACTTGTGACTGTAATCACAGAATACACTTCTTGGTGACAGATAGAGGGATGAGAGTCAAGTTGAGGCCATCTCTAGGGGTAGACAGTAATGCGGAGCGGTCAATATAGACAGGTGACATCGTAGCATACATGCGACTCTTCTCATTATGTACATAGGCATATGCCTCATGAAGTGAAGGAAAAATGTCCATACTTAGAACCCGACTTCGAACTGGATTATACTTTACATTGAGATCAGCTAGAAACTTGAAAACCCTTTCCTGTGCAATGAACTTCCTGTACCCGATTGAATTAGCAATGCAAATAGGCTTATAGTCCTGCAGGTGATCAAGGCGTTTCCAATCATTGGCGAGGAAGGTAAAGTACTGAAGAACAGTCTACTCCTCCTGAACAGAGCTCTCAATAGAACGGCACATCTCAAAGGCCTATGAGAAATTCCATTTGCAGGAATAAGTAGTAGCCACTGCTTCCTAAATATCTTGTGCAGTGTCCATAGATATATAGCCCTCTCCAATCTATAAGACCATAGAATGTATCAACCAATCCATAATTAGGGAGTTGGTGATCTCCCACTAATCATAACTCTGGTCCGTGGTGCTGGGTGCTTGTATCCTGCCATCAACATACCCCATTTTCCCTTTACTTTTCAAAAAGATAGTCAAACTCTACGACCACGCTAGATAATTCTGACCATTGAATATAGAGATGGTGATTTTAAGACTAGGGTTGGGGTTATCAGTCATAGTAGTAGGTATAATGGAACACTTACTCTTAAGTGTCTGAGAAGAAGTGGACACACTGGTGGAATCTGCCATGGATACTATACTACCTAACCCTTAACAAAGCTAGTGCCAATCACAAACTCAGAAGATGGTGGAGGAATAGTAAGCACGATGACCACTAAGAATATTAAAGAATTAAACATGCATTAAATTTTTTTTTTTGGGAGAAAAAAAAGAAGAAATAGAACAAGAACTTGATAATTTTAGGTCAATACCCCATCACAAAGTCAACGACAATAACAGTTCAAACAAACAGGGAGACGTCACAACAGAGGGAGACAAAGGAAGCCAGAGAATAGCTCAGGGCTATCGGCTGGGTCTGAGAGACTGCCAGTGGCAATCGGCAAGGCAAGACGAGCCTGCCTCAGCGCCTGCGATAGTGATCAAAGGGTTCAACTTAGGCGAAAAGATTTGTTGGCAATGATCGAAGGGTTCTACTTAGGCTAGAAGGCCTATCGACAGGGACCAACAAGAGACTGGGCACCTGTGACGGTGATCGAAAGGACTAGGGCTGCCTCTGGCAGGTTCAGTAGCTAGCGTCTAGGCCAAGAAGCCCTTCGGTAGTAGTTGACTGGGCTAGGAAGGTGTTACCCCTGTGGTGGCTGTGTGGTGTATGAATTTAGGGTTGTGGCTCTGATACCATGATAATTTTAGAGAATATGAAGATTAGGGAATGATTGTGATATCATCCCCTTTTTATATTAATAAAGATTAATAATTATAAAGGAGTCCTAAGACATAGAATAATTATAAATGAATAATAACTCAACTAATAATATACTATTCTAACATATGTAAGCCATTAAAAAACAAGCATAGATTGGAGTATTGGAAACTGCTTTGTTCGAATTCTAAAAATAAGATGTGAGGGCACATTAAAAGATATCCTATATTGAAAGATACAGAATACTGTAGACACCCCATTTTGACCGGCCCTAAGACTTGGGCGCTTTCTTTTGATTACCCGATGATGACAATTAGAATGTGTTTCTCACAAAATTCTCAGTAAGAAAGATGGAATTTAAGTTTTAATCCCAACTTCACCCATTTTTTGGCCAAACTATTTTAGACCTTAAAACCCTCTTTTCAAAATATGTTTTTTTTTAAATGTTTCTACAATGTCCCGAGGCTCCATTTCGATTAAAATATTGCACTTCTCAGTAAACCGAGTAAGGACAAAGTGGAAATAAATGGAAGGGAGGTGAAACTTTTTGAAAAATATTTAAAACATCTTCTTATAGGTTTGGAGTTGACGGAAATAGGAGGGGATGAAAGAAAACTGCTTTAGGAAAATGATGAGTATCAAATCATTAAGAAGGAAATGAGCAGCCTTCACTAAATTAGGCATTTTTCTTTGTACACTTGGAATTTAAATGTGAGGCCACCACCATTGGAAAGTAGACTTCTGGGGCTTCAATTTAGACCCAAGAACCACCTCAGACCAAGTCCAAATAAGGGAGATATGCCCATTTGAAGTTGGGCTTAAGAGCAGATTTTGTTGACCCAGCCCGAGACAGCCTTTACTAAATTAGGCATATCTCTTTGTACACTTGGAATTTAAATGTGAGGCCACTACCATTGGAAAGTAGACTTCTGGGGCTTCAATTTGGACCCAAGAACTGCCTAAAACCAAGTCCATATGGGGGAGATATGCCCATTGAAGTTGGACTTAAAAGCAGATTTTGTTGACTCGGCCCAAAACAACAATAGCCCATTTTTTCTTGGTTTTGGTTCGGTTGGGACAACCCATTTACCTATTTTCTGAGCCATTCAAGTGCATCCACTCATCCTCCATTATACCTAATCATCTCCCATTGTCAAAAAGAGGTTTTGTTTGCATTCATAAAGGAGTATCTCATGCAACCACCTTGAAAATTTGCCCTCCTATCACATTCTTGTCTCCCACCTTGTCTCCCACCTTCTTTTTGACCTTTACTCTCCCTCATTGCCTATATAGAATGATCATATTGTAAGAGAGAAAAAGACTACGAAATTGAAGAGAAAGGAGTGAGAAAAGAGTGAAAAAAGAGAGAAAAATTGAGTTTTTGAGCCAAAAATATTCCTATCTTCCATATACACCCCATACTTCCATAGCTACTGAAATTCCTCATTTCCATACACCAAAACCACTCCAAAAATTCTGATATAGCCAAAGATCAATTGCCTTGATCATAAGGAAGAGTGTTTAGTGATTGAAAGTGAGAAAAACACGAAAAGGGTAAGCTTTTTGTGACACTACACCTATTTTTACGATACTTTAGAGGCCTTGTGTTGTAACCTTTTGAGATTTTTCAAAAGGGTAGCTTTGCTATGTAGCCCTGCTATCTAGTTTTGCTATCTAAGGTTCTCAGACTCCGAAGAGAGGCTATTTGACTCTTCTGATTTCCTGGGATCTTTATTGGTTATGACCCAAAGGACTCTTTGGTAACGTCACCTTGACTTCAACCCTTATAACAGAGCTAACCTTGTGCATATAATGAGCTATAGTACCTTCCAAAATTAGGACAGGATGCTCTCCCATTTCTAGGATGTATGATGCCACTTGTTTGAATAGTGAAACCCTAGATCATTTCAAAGATAGGACAGGGTAACCCTAGCCCCAATAGGGGTGTTTGTTCACTTTCCTGCTGTGTGTTATGTGCAATGTATGGGAGTTCTCAGATTCAGATGAGTGGTTCAGTCATTTCAAGTTGTAGGGTTGAGTTCAATTTTTCACATGAGTTAGCAGTAATCAGTTGAGCTAGGATGCTAATGGAATTCTGATCGGGGGTCCCGTTTTGTTTCAGAAAGGTAGTTGGGCACTATAGCTTCCGAAAGGTCTGATATCCCCCAAGTTTTATGGACTCGCGTTGGTAGACTTTGCAAAAGTGCAGATTTGGTTCAGGGTCAGCCAGTGTTAGTTTCTTTGCCACCGGTTACACGAAGAAAAGCAAAAGCTTCATCAACTGTCCAGAATACCCCTTCTTCACCTGCTAGATCATCACCACTCAACTCACCAGAATCAGTGATGGCTCAGATTCTAGAAAATATAGCAGATATACTACTGGGTCTCCAACAGAGCATGGATACCATTGCCACTACGGTTGCTGCCCAAGGCACTACTCTTGCTGCTCACGGCAATACTCTTGCTGAACTGCAACGCTCATCTGGGACGTCCATTACTCAACCACCTCCGGTGAATCATCCAGTTCCACCTTCACCTCCACCAGCTGACGAGTTTCCTGAATTTAATTCACCAGAAGATCTGAGGGTTCCTGCACAAACTTCAGGAGGATCATTTCCTCTTCCACAACCAGTGAGAGGGCTCCATCCCTCTGAAGCACCTGAGTCTGACTCAACTATGTTGAAGCTGGCCAAGTTGGAAAAACTTTTCAAAAAGGCACAAGAAGTCAATTCAATCCCGGACATCGAAGACGGGTACACTGAGACAGCTATGAAGTTGCTAGAATGGTTTAAAATGCCACACATTGATAGGTTTGATGGCTCCGGCGACCCAATGGTGCACATTCGCCTATTCTCTGATGTCTTAAAGCCTATGGGTCTGACTCGTCTGCAAAAGCTCTCTTTATTCGGACGAACTTTGTCAGGAGTGGCTGCCATTTGGTATGCCAAGTTAGAGGACTCGGTAAAACAAAGTTGGGAAGAGTTGGCCGGGCCTTTATCACCCAGTATGCTTATAACACCCAGATTGAAGTGACTACTCGGGAATTAGAGGCCACCCGTCAAGAGCCCAATGAAATTTGTGGCCTTTATCACCAGATGGAGGGCAAAAGCAGCAATGATGACCAACAGACCACTTGAAAAAGACCAAATCCGTATGAAAGTCAGAAATCTGCATGGAAAGATGTTACAAAAAATGATAGTCCTCCCGCTCTTCACTTTTAATGACTTAAATGAGATAGGGGTCCAGAGGATGCGATCAAACAGGGAATCATTGTGGAAGATAAGGAACCTGTTCGGAAGCCTTTTGGTCGCAGTTCCAATGCTACCGCCAGTGGTGACACAGCTATGAAGCCCTCTGAAATCAACATGGTTGCCACCACCACTAAAATAGCCGACCCCTTTGCTCATGCTGGCCCGCAAAACACAACCCGAGCCCCAAGCAGAACATTCACCCATCTCTATATGTCACTCTCTAAAGCAATGAACATCTTGACAAAAAGAGGGTATTTGAAGCCTTTGGACCCCCGACCTCTTCCGAACCTCTCCCAGCCAAACATGACCTACTAAACACTGTGCTTTCCACCAACAACCAGGACATGACACAGACCGTTGCGTTCGTCTCCGTCATGAGATCCAAGATCTCATAGATAATAAAGTCATAGCCCCCCAACAACCGCCAAAACCCAAGGTCACTACCAACCCGTTGCCACCCTATGACAGAGTTCCATCACCTCCTCATCTTAACCTCATCCATACACTTTCATCCATCTTTAACCCCAGTATCTATATCACACCTACCCATTTACCAAAACCTAAGGTATATATTCCTGAAGGCACTGAGTTATGCATGATGAATGCACCTCCAACCCAGCCAAAACCCAAAAACCCTATGGTGGTAGTACCTATGCTTGAGGCTGGCAAACTATCAGAGAAAGAGTATGATCCTAGCTGGTTTATTATTCCCCGTGGTCAACTAAAGCTTAAGGTTGATCTGCCTGACTCATTTTCTATCAATGTTGTCAGAGATGATGTACTTGAACAGGGGTTGGATGATTTGGCCGACCTAGAGGAGGACTTGGCTAATCTTCATTTCTTTGAAGAATTAGATCTTGGGAATGGGTAGATGGAATGGTGGGAACCGAAGAATTATAGTCACGGTTGGTCTAGCGGTGACGAAGCTTCTGATGAGAAAACTGAAAGAAAAGGGAATGAACTAAGACTTGATTTCAGAAAACCTGTTGAATGTGGTAAAGGAAAGAGTTGTAGAGGAAGAGAAGAAGAACCAGAAAGCCAGTCAGAGCATACTGTTGGAATGATTCAAGCAGCGCTAGATAATTGCCATTCAGTCAACGAAGGCGAATGGTGGGATGATAATGACCTACAGCTGGCCCATACTGATGATGAATGGGTAAACCATGTGCTGGATGAGACTTGGTATGCAGACGAAATCGATCATTTGACCAGGAGTGGGCGCTACTTCAAGCCTCCACATCTAGACCAAGGAGAGCCCTCTGGCAAAGATAAAGAGGTAGAGAAAGAGAAAGAGAAAGGAAAAGAGAAAGAGGAAGAAGAAGACCTGGTTCTAAAACAACTGAAAAAGATCCAAGCAAACATTTCCATTTGGGGTCTTCTCATGGCCTCCCGAGAACATCGACAGGCAATGTTGTCAATGTTGAGCCAGGCTAAGCTGTCAATTGACACCACTCCCGAGCAATTAGTGTCATTAATCACCCCGAGAGAAGCAATCTCAGCAATAACTTTTGCTGACAAAGAGTTGCCACAAGAAGGATCGGGACATAATAAGCCTCTGTACGTATCACTGGAATGCAGAAAGAAATGGATCCCGATTGTTCTGATTGACACTGGATCAGCCATCAATGTTTGCCCTACACGCACTGCTTATGCAATCAGGCTAAAGCCGACAGATTTCACGCCCACTACTCAATTGATCCGGGCCTATGATAATACTAGTCGGGAAGTGATGGGGACAATCAAAGTACAAATAGTAGTGGGTCCATCTGAGCACGAAGCTGAATTTCATGTCATGGATGTTCCCGCAACATTCAACTTGCTATTGGGAAGGCCCTAGCTTCATCAGATGAAAGCTGTATCATCCACATTACATCAGTTGGTAAAGTACCCATACGGCGAAGGAATTGCCACTGTCTTCAAAAATTCATCCATTCATCCTCCTCCAGAAGTCACAACACCACTGCTAGAAATACAACATGGGGAAGAGGATGTATTCCTGTCAGGTTTTACATTGGCAGAGGCCCAGCTAGTTCAAACGCTCATGGCAGAAGACGAAGGTGTATACGTAAGTGCCCAATCAATCTATTTCATGAGTAAACTAGGCCACATTCCAGGGATGGGATTGGGACAAAGCGGCAGGAAAGGTATTATTACAGCCAGTGAAGTACCTCATAACCCACATGCATTCGGACTAGGGTATGCACCCACGGCTGATGACTGGAAAAGAAAAACTGAAGAGATCAGGGAGAAGATCAAGGCCAAGAGAACCGAGCAGCAGTTTGAGTTGATTCATAAGCCAATTCATGGGACTTTGAACGGACGCTTTGTCCGCCAAGGAGAAGACTTTCCTTTCTGTGGTTTTCCTGAGCCCTGGTTTGATCAAGTGGAGAAGAAGAGATACCCTGGGTTTGAGATCTTTTTCGATCATCAGCTCTCCAACAGTGGCGAGGAATGGGTAGATCCTAGTATTGACATCGGACAAGACAGAGAAGTCAGCTCCGAAAGCAGCGCAGAGGAAGTCCTGGGTCTAACATCGGCTGATTTACTAACAGAATCGCATACTAGCGCTGAACCGGTAAATTTTGGGGATATGACCATTGCCGTGATCGGGGAAGAGGTACTTGCTGACTGTTCAAGCTTCATCATGGATGCAATGAATGGCTCACAAATGGATTGGCATTTTGAAAAGAGTTGTATTAAGAGTTTTGAATTGGCTGTTGAGTCTGAGTCCGGTGGGCCTGTGGGGTTGAAGTCTATAGCGATCCCAGTTTTCCCTTTGTTGTTTAGCTGTAATCTGGACTCGATTCCGTACATTTGTTGTTGTCTTACCCTCATTTCTATCCCTCACTCTTTGTTTTAGAGTTTTGGATTGTGTTGGGCAAGTTGGGTTTACGTTGGTTGTGTTTTGAAGCTTAGAATTTTGCCCAGATTTTAGCCTCTCCGCTCGAGCGGCGCTTTTGACGCTCGAGCGGGCCTTTATTGTTCTTGTCCGCTTGAGCGGGGAGTTGGACGCTTGAGCGGGGACCTGGTTCTGCAAAAGTTCTGGGAGCGTGCATCCGCCGCTCGAGCGGGGGTTTGGCCGCTCGAGCGGGAGTCTCTGTGAGTGACGCTCGAGCGGGGTTTCCACGCTCGAGCGGGGCGACTGGTTTAAGGCACCGAGTTTCAGCTTTTTGAATCACTTTTCCCATCCTCTTCTCTCTCTTACTTTTAGAAAACACCATTGGAGAGCTTCTCTCTCTAAACCCTTCCCTTCTCTCTAGGGATTGATCTAGTAGGAGTTAGTTCCTCACCTTTGGCCTTTACAAAAAGTGCGTTGATCGTCGAGGGCATCGTTTTGATTCGAGAAATTTGGGATTTGGAGCACCTCCGAGTTTTGCTCTTCTTCTCCTTGGGTTCTACATTTGAGGTAGGGATTTCCTTGTTTCTTTTCAATACTTCGGGTATAGATAGACATGTGGTAGTTCTTTTGTATTGCATAAAAATTATATCATGTTGGATTTGTTGAAAATCATGAAGTTGAACCTTGGGTTGGTTGTTGGATTTGGGTTTATTATTGTTAGTTGTGGTTTGGGCTAATTGGGGTGTTGATTAGCACGTTGTTGTTGAAGGGAGAGGAAACTCTAATTTTATTTGACTAAATAAATTAATAGAGGGGTTTTGGTCTTTGGGCAAATACTTATATATTTTGGGTCTTAAATGAGGCCATTGTTATTTGTTGTTGATAATTGAGTCTTTTGATCAACATTGAGAAAGAGGGAGGAAAACTCTAACTTAAGGGTTATGGCTTAATTTGCATAATTAATTTTGGAATGGCTTGAAATGAATGTAGTGAGTTAAAATGGGCTATGGCTTTTGTAGACACCCCATTTTTGACCGCCCCGAAGACTTGGGCGCGACTGATGGTTTGCTCGGTGTTGAGAGATGTGCAGGGCACAGGTTCAGTTTCTTCGGCAAGAAGAGAGGCAAATCTTTCCAAACACTTTGTTTAAGGGTTTGGAGTTGAAGAAAAGAGGAAAGGAGAGGAGAAAGCTGGTCTGGGAGAAGTTCGCCATGAATCCGGGTAGGAGAGAATCGAGCGGTTCTCGCCGAATCAGGCTTATTCAATTGCATACTTGGAGTTAAGCTATGAGGCCACCATCGTTGGAAAGAAGACTTCCGGGGCTTCACTTTGTACTCAAGAATCTCTTACATCCAAGTTCGGGTGGGGGAGATATGGTTGGTTGAAGTAGGGGATCATTCCGGTTGGATCGAGTCTGCGCGACTTCACGGAAAAGGGCATAACGTTTTGCACAGAAAGAATTTTGATGCAAGGTTTGCGCAGTTGGAAAGCTAACTTCCGGGGCTTCAATTTGCATACCCACCGGCCGTGTTTTGACCAAGGAATCATCCATCGGCACTCTATTTAGCCGACCGGCAGAAAAGAGTGCCGACCGGCACTTTATTTTGGACAATGATCGAATCTTCTGGCCGGTTTGAACCCTTTGCACCCCCCAAGCTTGGTGCATGCCAGCTGTGCCAGCTGGGATGCACAGAACTCGACCCACGTGCATGCATGTGCCTATTTTGCACCCTTTAACCCTCTTTTGTGCACCCTTTGCTCATGGCTTCTTGAGGAAGCCTTGACCCCTTGTCTTGGCTTCCTCAAGAAGCCTTACCAGCTGTCCAAGCTTCCCTTACAAGCCTTGCACCCCCTTGACCCTTTTTCTTTAACTTAGCCTCTAAGTTTAGTGTTTATACTTGCCTATATAAGCACCTCTCCTCTCCCTTGAGCAAGGGTTGGAGTTTTGGAACAAAAACCAGAGATATATAGATATATATCTGATATAGATAGATACAACCCTCTATCTCTCTCTATATCTTACTTCTTTGCCTCCAAAAGTCCATTATTCTTGGCCATTCCTTCACCAACCCATAGCACAACACCACCACTTCCATTTCCAGCATTTGGGAGGACATTTGCAGAGGTTAGGAGCTCATTTTCTTCACTCAAAACCTGCTGGTTCATTGGTCTTCAAGGGTAAGTGTCTATTTCCCTCAAACTAGCATTCTCTTGGCTCATATCTAAGCCATAGTTTCATGTATTTTTGAGCTTCGATGTAAACTACAAAGTTTCTTGTTTTGAGCCCTTCTTCAACATTGAAGAAGGGCTCAACACTGTTGGGGATCTCCATGTAGTACTTACCATTATACCCCTCTTTGGCCCCCATTTTTGCATGCTTTGTTAGCCTACCATGCTTCTGTTTTTGGGCCTTCGACAGGCCTGAAAAGTGGCTTATTTTTCCCCCCTCTACATGTCTCATGAAGGGTATTTGGCTGTTTGGTGATAGCATCTAGCACCTATCTCTTTACCCCCTTGTATGCCATGATTCTTGCATAGTATATTTGGCTGGTGTATAATCTGTTTTTAAGCATGTAATAAACTGTAAAGAGGCTTTTTTGAGCCCTTCTTCAACATTGAAGAAGGGCTCAACCATGTTTGGTAACTCTATCATGCACTTGCTTTGTAATCTCTTCTATTTACCGTAAGTTTGCATGCTTTGTTAGCCTATCTTGCCTCTGCTTTTGTGGCTGGTCATAAACTGAAAATGTGTTTGTTTTGCCATGCTTAAGATCTGTTTTTGGTTGTTTAGGCCATCCATGACATGCCTTATATAGTCACTTTGCATTTTGGCTTGCTAGCCTTAGGTGTGTGAGTATGTAGCATACATTGCTTCCATTATTTTAGTGGTTTGGAACCGCCCAACATGTTATTTCAGACCTTAATCCATGCTCACATGTTTGTATTTGCTATCTCATTCATGCTTTGAAGGTGCGCCCTTTTATCCTTTGAAATGTGCATTGTGTGTGCCTATGTGTTTAGAGCTTTTGGGATGCCATGTGTGTGAGCTTTAGGTGTGTTTTTGCATGCTGAAAATCTGTTTTTGGTTGCTTAAATTCATGCCATGAATGATCTTGTTAGTGGTGGTGGAGTACTCTCTTTGTGCCTTGCTTTAGGCTCATTAACTTGCATGTTTGCATAGCACTTTGTGTATGGTTTTAGGCATGTTTGGCCACTGTTTTGGACCTAACTTAGAGCTGTCCAATTAGTGTAAGTCCATCCCTTGCATGCCATTCAAGTGTTGTTGCATTATCCCATGTTTGTATGCTTTGGTTGCATATGTTGCATGCTTGAAATCACTTGCATTCGTCTTGCATTCCTTGCCAAGTTGCTAGCATGATGCATGATTTAGATTACATCTTGCATGCTCTCTATGTTTGTATAATTGTGGCATGCTTGTATGCTCCCTTTTATGCCATGTTGCATATTAGCTAACATGCCTAGGTTGCATGGCATTGGCATGCATGTCTTGCCTCTTGATCAAGTGATAGAGGTTGGGCTTTATGTTTATTTGGTTTGCATAGCATTTGAAATCAAATTGCACACTTTGGCTTCTTGGGCCATCATGCATTGAAATGCGTGATTGATGGCCCGGGTCAAGGGCCGTGCTCCCTTGAGTCTATTACATGATAGGGGGTATTGGCCATGCATATATATGCTCAAAATCCATGCCATGCACTGTCTGTCTGCTGTTGCTGTCAAAACGGTCTCCTGCAGGAATTTAGTGCCGACCGGCACTCCTTAGTGCCGACCGGCAATATTTTTGTGCCGATAACTATCAATTGCAGCCGGTGGTAAACTGGAGCATCCGGTGAGCTTTTCCCCCAGCCGGTGATGTTCAGCAGTATGCAAGAGAGGTGTTCTAGGACTTTGGAATTTTTGGAGAGACAGGGCAGTAGAAACAGAAGCAACAGTGTCATGACACGGGTTTCCGGGCAAGGCGGACATCGAGCATGCATCATTCGCGCATCCCGAGGCGAGGGGCTGTGGCCCCCTTTTATTTCACATTTATTTATTCAGTAATTAGAATTTGTAATATTTATTCATTTATTTTTGGACTGTATTATTATTTTGGTCCCTCCGAGTGAGGGCGCAAGTGTAATAAGTGTGTGTGAGTGTGTGTATGTCTTCCAACCCCCATTTCTTTCTATCCCTTTTATTTATCCGCTTACAGTGGTAAATTAGGGCATTTTAAATTAGCATACCTTATGCAATGCATGCGTGCATTCATGCATTTGTTTACATGCACCGGGCTCGGTACATCATACAAACCGCATTGCAATTTTCAATTCCAAATTGAATACGTGCTATTCGCATATTTCATATGCCATGTTTAGGGTTAGCCGAGCCTACTCTAGATTGCATCTATGCTTGTGTCGCATTAGCCACTTAACATGAACTAGGTCACACATGTTTGCTAACCAGGTTGTTGTTTGGGCACGGAGTACAATGTAAGTGTTTTTTTTTTTTTTTTGCTTTAGCATAATCACATGTGTGTGAATGTTTGCCATGACAATAGGATTGCCATGCGGCTAAGTGCTTATGTGAGATAAAATGCTTGAATGCCTGTGGGTGGAGGTTGGATTGCGTGAGTTGGAACAACTCATTGAAATCCGTATTTTAGCCTACTTGCGGGTAGCAAAACCAACACGTTTTTCGAGACAAAACGGATATGCAATGATTATTTCCGAATTAGGCAATCTAGTCTATACTTTTGTGCTGTGCGCATCACATAGTAAATTCTAGGTTAATAATCGGTATAAGAACGCATAAAGTTTTCAAAATTGGATATCACGGTTAGTAGAGGTCGGTCTTCGGACCGGGCGAAAGGGGGTGCTCATAGCTGACCTTCCTCGATCGTACCCAAGCTCCCGAGCCAAGTCACTTTGGTGATGACGGACATGTGGCCTTCGGCACCGAGTCAGGGTTTCCTAAATTTCCCATTTTAAAATATTTAGGTGGCGACTCTGTAATCTGGCAAAGCAGTCCATGTTTGGCACTACTTTTCAAAAATCTGTTTTTCTTCAAAACGATTTGCCAGAGTTGGACTCTTTGGTTCAGATTTAGAACCGCGACAAACAAAAGGAGAGTCCGAACTGTAGCGCGAGGTCCCCCGCGGACGTGTTACAGTTTCTGGCGACTCCGCTGGGGAATTTTAGAGAGCTTGACTCGAACTCGTGATATCCTGTTTTGACTGCACTTATGTTTCTTTGCATTGCATTTGCATTGGTGCGCCTAGGACACCGTGTTGGCCATCTGCTATTCCTGAGCGGTTTGCGGAGGCTTGTCTTGTCAAGGCATGTCCATAAGGCTGACCGGTTGCGGGCTCTGCCAGTATGGGAACACAAACCCCGGTTTTACCGGGGCACCCTTTTTGACCATTCGACCTAGTGCATATTCGGATCCATAGTGACCATTCCAAACTAGGACAGATTGCTTACCCGATATAGGTTGTTTGAAACCGCTGTGTGCGTAGTGAAACCCTAGCTCCTGACAAAATAGGACAGGGAAACCCTACCCCAACATAGGGGTGTATTGGCTCTCATTTACTTGCTATGTGCTTTTAGAGTGTATCTCTACAGGGAATGCATATACCAGTTTGCGAGTCTGGTATCCGGCCTGCGGGCACCAGTATTAGTATCTTTGAGAACAGTTATATCTGCGGGTATCAGATTCAGATTTGGGGCAGTGATTTCGGGGAACAGTGATCAGTAATAGAATACAGTCGTTCAGCTTTGCTCATATCCGTTCCAGTGAAATTGAGCTGAGATGCTGTCTGTTTTCTCTTTTGCTAGGTAGTCTTGGAATCATAGCTTCAGAAGGCTCCACTATCTCCCAGGTACATTGGACTCGTGTTGATAGACTTTGTCGGGTCAGAGATTCAGAGATTCAGTTTGCCAAAGGCAGAGTAAAAAGGGCCAGTCAGGTACGGGTCACCGGTTCAGCAGTTACCAGATCAGTAACCCTTATCCACCCCACCAGTGAACAGTCCAGGCTGAGGCCTCAGTTTTTTTATCTACCAGTCAGTCAGATGGAGCAACAGAATACGTCAGGGATGGAGGTAATGATGCGTCAAATGCAGGAAACTATGAAACTCATGCAACAAGACGCTGTCCGCCAAGCGGAATTCTCCAAGCAGCAGGCTGTAATCATGGCTCAGCAGGCTGAGCTCATCACCAGGCTACAACAGCAAAGCGGCGCGTCTGCTTCACAACAAGTTCCTCCCCCAGCAGGAGCTCCAGCACCTGGGGAGACGCCAAATCTACAAAATGACCAAGAGGATACAGGCCTTCCAACGGGGCCAGCTCCGCCCCCGATTCTACCGCAACTATCCAAGGCACCCACGCCTATCAATGTACCGGACTCTCCATTTGAGTTCGAGACGGATCCCACAGCACTGAAGTTGAGCAAGCTTGAAAAGCTGTTCAAGAGATCCCAGGGAGTCAAGACCATCCCTGACATTGAAGATGGATACACGGACACAGCTGTGACATTGCCGGACAGGTTCAAGATGCCTCACATCGACCGTTTTGACGGGTCGGGAGATCCCATGGTCCACTTGAGTTTGTTTTCAGATGTTCTGCGCCCGATGGGCTTGACAAGATTACAGAAGCTCTCCCTCTTTAGCAGGACCCTGTCGGGTATCGCGGCCATCTGGTACGCCAAATTAGAGGACTCAGTGAAACGAAGCTGGGAGGAGATGTCCGAGGCCTTCGTCGCACAATATTCATACAATACCCAGATCGAGATCACAACCCGTGATCTTGAGACAACCAGGCAAGAGCCGAAAGAGGGCTTCTCTGACTTTGTAACCCGTTGGAGGGCCAAAGCTTCTTCGATGACCACCAGGCCGGTCGACAAGGACCAGATACGGATGATTGTGCGCAATCTCCAACCCAGGCTGATGCAGAAGATGATTGTCCTCCCCCTACCCACCTTTGCAGACCTCCATGAGATTGGGGTACAAATCGAGGATGCTATAAAGCAAGGCCTTATTGACCAGGAAAAGGAGCAGCCCAGGAGGGCGTTCACCCGCAGTTCGAATGCGACCACCAGTGGTGATGCAGCTGCAAGATCTTCTGAAGTGGGCATGGTCACCACCACCACATCAAAAATAGCTACCCCATTCACCGGTGCGTCCGGAAGTAGCTCACAGAAAACCAAATATCCACCTCGAGTCAAGAGGGTTTTCACCCCACTTCATATGCCTTTGTCAAAGGCTCTAGAGGTTTTAATCCGGAAAGGACATCTGAAACCATTGGAACAACGGCCTTTACCTGATCCTCTCCCTTCAAAGCATGACCGGACTAAGTACTGTGCGTACCATCAACAAACCGGTCATGAGACCGATAGCTGCTTTCGTCTGCGCCATGATGTACAAGATTTGTTTGACAACAACGTCATCACCGCACCAGCTCATAAGGTCTATCGTCACTGGATCAGTGAACTTGGGGGATAGTTGAATGTGTGATCGGGGATGAACCACCTGCGGGCGGCACTCAGTTTACTCCAGACGTGGGAATGGCACGCACTGTTTTGAGCAGTATGCAAATACTAGTTTTGTACTTTCTGGCTTGGGTATTGAGCCAGTTCTATTGTTTTGCTTTAAGCCTGTCTCTTTGTCTTGAGTCAGTCTTTTTGATTAAGGGTCTGTCTTGTTGTATCGAGTCAGTCCTGTTTTGTCAGAGTCGGGTGATTTCGGGGGAGTTACCTCGGACATCACTTGCTTGTTTTGCGTCTATCTTTTCATTTTGTTTGAGTCTGTTTCTGCCAGGGAGCCAGTTACACCAGAAGATTTGAATGAAACAGCAGTGATTTTCACACTCTTTGTGTTTGCTTCTGCCGTGTGCCAGTTGTGCCAGAAATTCTAAATGAGATGGAAGTATTTGACTAAGAACTCTGTCTTTTCTGTGCCTCGAAGTCATTGCATTGGCCTAAGTTTTTCAAAACTTTTTTCAAACACTGTAGTGAAAATGAAAAGGAAGGAATTCCTTGGGATTTGCAAAAATTTGATCAATTGAGAGAAAGAGAGGCGTGCTAAGCCCTTAATGAATGAAATCATGCTTGTTAGTGTGAGTACTGAGAAGGACCCTAGCTTTGATCCAGATTGGTCCTACACTGTCTTCAGCGCGAGCGATTTGTCGCTTCTTAAAAACTTTCAAAAAATGTTTTGCGCGGTCCTGCGAAGACATGTGTGGAATCGCTCTTGAGATTGTGCAGCCTAGGATCGCTCTCAGCCTCGAGACTCGACCCCTCATTTTCGAACCTTGGACTCAAACTCAGAATGTTCAACGGTTAACTACAACGTGAGGCCTGTGAGACCAGATTCAAAGCAGCCCTCGAACAAGAGGCAAGAAAGTCAAATCAAGAAGATCAGATGTCGTCAAGAGAGGCTTGGGAAACTAGATTAGAAGCCCCCCCTCAAACTAGGGGCAAAGATATCCGATGTGCTCGAAGAGCCAAAGGTGGATCTGTCTGCAAATCAATAGAACAGCCACTCTCCTGGATATAGAGGGCTTCAATCTCAGAACCATTTGGCATGGACTGGTTACATTTTTACCCTTTGAGAGGCTCGCTGGGTCGAAAACCCGAAAGGGCGACCCAGGCAAAAGTTAGAGCGAGACAAGAAAAATATATATACAAAAATGCAAAAAGAAAAAAAATGCAAGAAAAAAAAAAAAAAATGCAAAAAAAAAAAGAGAAGAAAAAAAGAAAAGAAAAGAAATGAAAATGAAAAGAAAAGAAAAAGAAAGAAAAGAAAGAAGAACAAAGCTCGCAAGGTCGAAAACCTGCAACAGGCGCCTTGGCAAAAGTTAGAGCATAAAAAGGAGAGGTTAAATACCCGAGTGTACCTTAACCCCGAACTACGTAAGGCTTGATTCCCATGTTTGGGATACGTAGGCAACTTCACTCTGAAGTCCAGCCCTAAAACACTTCAAATTCAATTGTGTCCATGAAATGGTTTTGGTCATCTTTGCCTTCTTTGTATCCGAGAGTTCGGTTGTGATCGTCACTCTGAAGGATTGATTTCAATACGCTGCGATGCTGTCCAAACAAGGGGCAACTTTCCGTTGCCATTCAAAACGTCAGGTGTCACTTCAAACAAGGGGCAACTTTCCGTTGCCATGCAGTGTCCTTCAGACAAGGGGCAATTTTCCATTGCTATGGTCCGAGGTTGTGCATCTCAAAGAGTTGGTTCCCTGCTTGTTGAGCCGTTTGAAAAAACAGTTTTTGAGAATTTTTACTGAGGTTGACTATTCTCTCAAAAATCATTCCATTTTTCCAAAACTGGACCATTTCTTGGACCCAAAAAAGGAAAATTTTCAGTGCTTACAACCTGACTTGCATGATTTCAAATCAAAAATCGAATAAGCATGTTAATCTAACTTTCATGTTGGTCAAAATTGTTTTTAAAACCAAAAAAATGGTCAAAATGATGAACTAGGGGCACAGTTGAGTCAGGTGTTCTGTCTTTTCCCCGTCATCAACATACTTGCCAAGAAGGGCACTCCACCTGCCAGAAGAGGGCACAACTGAAGTTAGCACAAAGGGCTGAAAGCTCTCTCGTCCTCCAAGCAGCGAGGTATCAAGCCAAGTGCGAAGCACAAACCGGAATGGATCAAGATCTTCCACTTCCTCATCTGTACAGATCTAACCACGTCCAAATTCCCCAGCAGGGCATCATCAACCGATGTTAGCTGCAGATTTGCTACACAC
>JAPPVO010000019.1:172902890-173072880 GCA_030407325.1 Camellia japonica
ACAATGCTAAATTATGAGGGCCAAACACACATGAACACATACACATGTTAAGGTGCCAACACTTAAGCATAACAACAACATTCAAGCACACTTGAAGAGGCCAAACATGGGCTAAAAGCATGCATGGAAAACTCTGAAATTCATGCAAAACATGAGGCCAAATCATGCAATAAAACAAGCCGAATATGCAACAAATGGCCCAAGTCTTGAAACAAGCCATGAAGGCTTAAACCAAGGCCAAGTCCACTAAGCCTCACAAGGCTAAGGGGACTCGAAACAGGTCACAAGAAGACCTAAACAAAGCCTAAGGAGCACCTAGATGGCATCTAAGAGGCTCAAGCACAAAGGCATACAACATGACCAAAACATGGAGCATTCAACACATGCTTTTAAAGCATTAAAGAGGCAACTAAAACATGCATACAAGCACACTGAAAAGTCTGAAATAACATGCTAGATGGTTCCAAACTATCAAAAATGAAGCAAGCATGGCATGCTACACACTCATACTCTCAAGGCCAACAAGCCAAATGCAAAGGAGCTATATAATGCATGATGAGATTGACCAAAACAAGCATGGACAGAGTTAAATCATGGCAAAATAAGCATACAAGCTTCACAAATGCAAGCCTAAAACATGCTCGAAGCTAAGGCATACAACCTAGGCATGTTAAGGCATAAAGAGGCATTACAAGGCAACTATGCTAAGCATGCACAAGGGGCCTAAACCAACTTGAAATCATGTTATAACATGGCAATATAAGCATGCAAACAAGTCAAACATGCTCAAACACACTCAAGCATGAAGCTCCTTTGGAAGCCAAAATTTGCCCTTTTCAAGGACATCAAGGAGAGGGGGTGGCCCTCTCCTTCTTGAGACTCTAAGGCATGCTCCTCACCACTGAAATCCCTCAAGATTTCAGTGGTGAAGAGATCCTAACACCAAGGTCTCGGATCTCCACAAAATAGCACAAAAAGTGACCTTTTCAAGGTCTAAGGGTGGTCAAACTTGCTCAAACCACAAAACACTCTTAATATACAATGAAGAGGGTCAAAAAACAGAACTTTTATGTGCCAAACACTAAGCTCAAAAACTACTTTAAAGTAAGTAAAAATAGAGTGCAAAAATGGGGGAAAAAGGGTAGTTTTGTTACCTTTGAAGACCACCTTCACAAGGGTTGGAGTGGATGGGTCCTTGAGCTCAAAACCAGTCAAGAACACTAAGAATAAACCTCTGGAACCTCAGAACCAAGAGGAAGGTGGGACACTAGGTGCTTGTGTGCAATAGTAAGGCACAAAACACCTAGTCTTCAAAGAGAAAAAGAGAGATAGAGTGTATATCTATTCTAACCCTAAAAGAACCAGAGCTCTAACTCTCTAACAATGTCTAAGGCTCTCAGATTTTGTAACCCTTGAGCAAAGGGAAGAACCTTCCCTCTTATAGGCAAAAAGCTTACAAGCTTAGTCCCTAAGCAAGCTCATCCCTCCATACACGTGTATGGAGGGGAAACCAATTGCACACAGCTGTCTGAAAATATCTCAGAAAGCAAGTGCACAGTGCCCGGCCGGCAAAAAATGTCATTTTGACAAAATTAGTGCCGACCGGCACAAATAGTGCCGACCGGCACAATATAGTGCCGATGGAAACTCTAGCCAGCCGGTGGCCTCTAGCCCCAGCCGGTGGTATGTGGGGATGCCTCACAAAGCATTCCCTTCCCTCCCAAGGCAAAACACAAGTGTTTGGTGCACAACCAGACACAAACGGTCGAGTCCGGAGGTCCTGAGGCACGGCGCGCGTAGCCGAGAACTCCGGGAATCTCCAAACGAACACAAACATGGATAATCACCGAGTGTTCCAACGGTGACGTCCAAGTCTTGAGGACGGTCAAAAATGGGGTGTCTACAATGTGTGATTTAAATTCGACTCTTTTAGAGCATTTTCAAACATTTATTAATTTTTTCATCTAATTTGATTCTAAATTTAAGTAAAAAACTTTAATTTAACATGTACTACTCCAATTCTTTCATTAATTTTCATCAAATATTTATAAAAATTCTCATCATATTGCAAATTTACTTTTCACCAAATTTGATGAAAAAAAATCAGCTCCAATACTTCATCTTTTCAAATTTTCATGAAGGATATGATGATTTCTCAATTTGATGAAAAAATGACTCATTTAATCTAATTAATATTTGATGAAAGGATTGGAGATTATTTTTTGAGCAATGCTATGTTTTAGGAAAAATTTTCAAGAAGATGGTCGTGAAGATTGTCCACCTTTGGATTAGTTTTTGGTGTTTTATTGTATGTTATGTAATTATATACACTAAGTTATGACCTCTTAATCATGGAACACTATAAGACATAACTAAATTTATACTATTTACAAACTAAGACTTTAAAATTAAAACATACTTACATTAATCAAGATGTATAAAGTTTTTTACATCTATTACATCATGTATTAAACATTGAATTTTCATGGATAAAATTATCCCTAGATTCAATTTCTAGGCTCTGATACGAAGACTGAATGTCTCACAAGATCTTACAAAAATTAACTTAAATCTTAACTTAAACTTAAAATTAAAGTCTAACTGTGAAACTATTTAAAAAAAACCTAGGGCTACTTTATGATTTTTAAAAACGTAAAGGGCTTAGCTTCTTTTATTTTTTATTGTTTTATTACCTACCATACTAGATTATTTCTAAGAGTTTCTTGAACTCTTTCTTCATATTTTTTTTTTTCTTGAAACCTAACATTTTCTTAATTTTTTTAGTACCTTTTCATCAAATATAAATTTGATAAAAGAAAATATGAACGATTTGGAGATGCTCTTATGGTGTAACTCACATCTTAACTAAATCTAAACATTAAAAAAAAAAAAAATTTATATACAAATTCTATGTCCATAACATTACTTTTTTATTTTTGTATTATTTCTCTATTTAGTTATCATTACTCATTAGATAGGTCCTTTGATTCTCTCTCCTATTACTCCGAATGTTTCAATTACAAAAAAGGAAAAGAAAAAGATAAATAAATAAATAAATAATAATAATAATAAACAACAATAATAATAAGAAAAATGATGTACAAGTCCACTTTTTAGACTCATTTTATAAATTTAGTGATGTGTCAAGAAGATTATTGGTGAATAACTAAAAATATTTAATTATCAACTAATTATTTTCTTAATACATCACTGAATCTAGAAAATAATAACCGAAATTTCATATTGTGATACTTTTGTTTCACATTGCAAAAAAGGGCAAGAAACCCAGTGATGGAGGCACATTTGAGGGCTAAAAGCAATATAAAACCGGCATTCAATACTGTGAAATAAAGGGTTAACATAGTTCAAAATAAAAATAAAAACAAAAATAATAAATAGTTAAATTTGAATAATTAGATATATTTTTTTTTGGACCAATTGATGAGATAATAATTACAAATATAAGAAAAACGGACAAATTACCCACAAGTCCTTTTTGAAAAGTGTTTATTCTATTTAATCCCAAAACCTTTCAGATAGACCCACAAGTCTTGTATTCATTTATCTTCTCCTTTTTTTTTTTTTCCTGAACCTTATTTCTTCTCTTTATCTCTCTTTCTCTGATATTTGGCGACGACCACGACTATGCCTTCATTCTTTTCTTTCTCTTTTTAATCTACTGCCTCTGATGACCGACGACTACCATTGATTAGGGTGGACCGGCAACCATCGAGTATCGATTCCTTGCTTCGCTCACTGACGACGAAGGAGATGAGTTTCTGATGAAGAAGTTGAGTAGATCTACTCATATCTACATCAGATCTAAGTATATATACGTCAAATCTAAGTAGATTTACATCAAATTCAGCTAGATCTAAACTAAAAAGATTTGCCAGAGTACAAGTCTCTCTTTATATCTGTCTCTTTCGTTCGATCTCTCAGTTTTTTTTTACTTTTTCTGTACTATGTACTTCTATTTTTTTTTTTGTTTTAATTGAGAAAAATTTCAAATTCTGAACAAGTTGTCTTCGAGTTTTAGTTACGGAAGGTGAAAACTGTAAAATTTTATTTTTAGTTTTTTGGTGCTGAAATGAATTATTTTTTAGAACTGTAAAATTTTGCAGTTTTATAACTTTTTCAGAACTGTTAAATTTTGCAATTCCATAACATATTTTTCAATTTGATTAATAAAGATAAATGCTTAATAGAATCACATTTTAAAACTGTAACATTTTATAATTTCAAAGCTTATTTTTCAATTTGATCAATATTGAAGATTATTTGCTTAAACGTTATAAAAATTAAAAATAATATATGTTTTTTTTTTCCCCATTATTGCTATTTGTTGTTACACTTTTTTTTTTCTTTTAGTTTATCAATATTTAGCATATTTTGCTATATTTTTTTGCGCTAATTTCTCAAATTATTCTTTTTTTTTTTCCTGACAATATTTTAGACATTTCAGTGAGTCTCTGGTGATATTCTTGATGTCCAGCGAACATTCTAAACATTTCGACGACTTCTGGTGATGTTCAGAATACTCCGGCGATATTCTGAAAAAATTTAGTGAAACTCCGGTGACTTCTCACTGATGGTAAACATTCCGGTAAGTTTCCAGTGACTGTCTAGTTGGATGTAGCAGTGTCTTTAATTTTTTTTTAAATTTTTTTTGGTAATAATTAAAAATATGTCAGACTAATTGGTGCAAGTGTTTTGTTTTGAAACTAGATAGAGTTTGAATTTTATGTATAAAACCTATCGGTAAGTTCCCCCAAAAAATATATCTACAAGTCCAACAACCAATCCAAAGAAATCACACCTAACCGAACCCAATAATAACCACAAAGTAGAGTTTGTTATGGTTGTATTTATAAGGTTTGAAACAAGTTGGAGACTGAATACAAATATTAGGTGAATTACATGTAACTCAAAGTTGAAAGAAAGGTTACAATGCCTCACCATGCATATGGTATGTTCCCTTTGTAACATTTTTACAAAAATTTACAAAATATTGTACGTAAAAACAAAATGTTAACTTTTTTTTTAATTATTTTTTATCATAAAATGTCATAACTTTATAATATGTAGTCAATAAAATTATCACAAAACAATTAACCACGTCCAGTTAGAAGCTTAAATGTAAATATATAAACTGATGTTGATGTGGCTCGTGAATGGATGAACAAACAAAAACATAAAATGCAATCTGAAGAAAGGTTCAAAATGAAATCAAAACCGATATTACTCATAAAATTAGATTGAATTAATGAAGACCCGTGGTTCAATGAAACAAAGTAAAAGATTTGAATAGAAAACCAAAAAGAAAATGATTGAGACTTTATTTTGAAAAAGTACCACACTGAAAAATCTGAAATCTCCAAGATATTGATTTGTAATTATGTATCAATTATAAACAGTAAATAACAATCCCAATCAAACAATCAAAGACGAAACGACACAACGATTTAACGTGGAAAGTCCACAATTGGAGCATCTCCAACTGTGATAAAAAAAACCACGGGCCAAAGCCATAAAACAATCCACTAAGAAGATAAAAAGGAATTACACAAGTGTACTCTTAATTACCTAGCGAATTTACGCCCAAATTGAACCGACCCCAATGTGTCTCTTCCACCACTGTCTTTACCTCATAATTGTCTTGTACAACATTGAATCCACAATGTTGATGTCGAATCCACAACGATGAGCCACTCTAGAATCCACCAAAGTTTTAGGCCCAAATTCCTTGGAAGCCACCGAAGAACAATTCTCTCTTTTGTATTAAATGAAACAAATAACTCTTTGATGTATACTTGTCAAACTATGAGTTTTATGCTCAGCCAAATATCAAAGAAAACTAGCAAAGAAGCTCCAGATGAAAACCCTAATATCCAAGAAGAAGATCTGGAAGTCGTACCCTAAAACTTGACTAAACTGCAGCTTTTATAGCAAACAGATCCGCGATCTCTGCTCGAGCGCAGGAATAGCCGCTCTAGTGGACTGACTAAAATGCGTGTGATTAAATAGGGTCTACGCTCAAGCGCAGGAATGGCCACTCGAGCGAAAAAAAACAACTCCCAGTACTTTTGCAAGTGAGTGAAACTTCTGAAAGGTTGTGATATCCGCTCGAGCGCAGGAATGGCCACTCGAGCGGTCAAACCACTTCGAATGCAATTTTTCTTTTTGCTCGATCCTCGATATAGTTAGCGAAGCGGCAAACATGAAAGAATTAACATCACAAACTTCTTTGCAATGCACAATTCGGGTTGGATTCACATCTAAAGACTCATAGCCTTACTGAAATAAAAAAGCGAATAAAATTACAACTGAAAGGAGTTTTGTCAAACGGGATTGCCAATAACAAAAACCTAACACAAACAATTCTTGTGCCTTTATATATGTATGGTTTGGAAAATGAAACCCATGGTTTAATGAAACAATTTTGGTGTCCTAAAATCATATTCGCCTCTTTTCGTGCAAGTATACTAGTGAACAAATACCGTCCCAAAATACAATTCAAATCTCAAAAATATGTTTGACACATAACACGATTGGATGCCAAGCCTTTCTCAAGTTGCCATAATATCATAGAGAACAGAGGAAAATAAAAATTATACATTTCACACTTATAATTTGACCTAAATTTGACTTCGATCCCTATTATTTTAATTTAAATAATTTTGTCCTTACACTTTAAATCCAATTTTAATTTGGTCCTTCCAACGTTAAAATCAACAATTTTGTAACACGTGCTAGTCTCCCAAGGTGCACATATTTGGATGAAAGAACCAAATTGAAACTGGATTTAAAATGTAGGGACCAAATTGTTTAAATTGAAGCAATAGTGACCAAATTAAAAAAAAAAAAAAAATTAGGGTCAAACTATAGGGGTGAAAAGTATATATTTACCCAATAAAATAATATAGGAACATTATGTAGAAGATGAATAAGAGATTTTGTGAAATTGAGGTAAACTGAATGGCATAATTAAGAACTCTATATTTATAGGAGTTCTGGTGTCTCTATATTTTAATTATGAATCAAGAGGGTAGTCATCCGAAATATTATTGAAATATTTACACAGTGCAGTAGTTACAGAGTCACCAAATAAGAAGTCATACTAGCTTTTGGAAGTCCAGCCACCACTTTTTGAGCAGTCTTGATAGATGTTAAAATCATGATGGCAGAGGAAGTACATGCTTGTGCTGACTTGATATGCCAATAGATCTTCATTGGCAACATTATGAAAAGAAGGATACAAGTCTCCCTGTTGGGTATCGTTCTATTCTTGCTCATACACAACTTGAATGCCAAACTCTTTTAGCTTCATATAAGCCCACAAAAAAAAAAAAAAAAAAAAAACTGTAATATCCACTTCATCGGCACCCTCCAATTGATTCCCGAACTTCCAATGGCTTAAACATGTCATATGTGCATTGTCTTTTGGAAGTCCCACAAAAGTGGGACAATAGATCCACTTAAAACCCTTGGTCTTATTGCTGGTTCTAATAAAAATATTATCCTCATTTCTTCGGTCATCAGATTTTGCATATGTTTGCTCATAGACAACACATAAATTCAAGCCTTGGATCTTGAGATTAGGGAGTGAAGGCACATTCAAACAAATTAAGGATCCCATGCTCTTATTGCTGAACCAGCTTGGAACCTCATTTCCAGGAACAAAAGTGTTGAATATAATAAATCTGTGCCATGAAAATTATATCATTAGCATTTACATATGAGAAGAAGAAGAAGAAGAAGAAGAAGAAAAAGAAGAAGAAGAAGAAGAAGAAGCACCTGAAGGGGAACTTTCACTATTCTTATTGCCATGATATTGAATAAAGTCACCTTAACCTTTCCCATTGCTTCCAAGTTGAATCAACCCATATTATTGAACATCTCCGCATTAATGTTCTTTATGGGTACTAACTTGAATAATCCCTAAATCTCAACTAGGCTATCACAAGAAGTTATCTCCAGTACCCGTGATCTCAATAGGTTTGGAAGATTTGTTACCATTTCCAACAAACTGCATTTATGTATATTTAAGTTATTTAAACTCATTGGAAGCTCTGGAAGTGAATGGAGTTTTGTGCAATGTGCTAGCTCAAGTTTCTGGAGTGCAGTATGGCCCCTGATACTATCTAGTAGATAACAAATAAGGTTTTTATTTAGATCCAAGTGCTGCAACAAGGATAGGCCACCAAGATCCCTTGGAATAGCATAATCTGACAGATTGCAGTCTTCAAGACTTAAGCTTACTAATGAGTGTGATAAGGAAGCCAATGAAAATCTAATGGATGTTGACTCTTTATTGGTGTCAACATTTATGACCCCAACATTGAACCTGTATGGGAAAGAAATACACCTTCTCGTATAATCCTGTTGATCAAGTCTGCGCTCCTCCGTACGTCGTCGTTCTACTACCTGAAAACACAAACGTGAGCTAGCCGGCGGGTGTGTGCCGGAAACCTCTCCGATGCCTAAGTCAGCCAACAAGACAAATAGGCAAAAAGCTCTATGTATTCAGGGAGCAAAGTTGCATTACCTCTCTATAGGTGATGTTCGTGAGCTTTTATAGGTTCCGTGTGGCATAATCCTAGTAGGACTTTTACTCCTCCATGTAGAGTCCTCCTAGGATTCATACTCCTGAAAGATAATGCTTATCCTTCAACACCCCCCTCACTGCATAAACCAAGTGAGATGGTTTTACCATGGTCAGACTTCAATATGACAGAGGTAAGCATGGCTATGCTAAGCCGCAGACTAGACCGAGATAACTTTAGCTCGGCTCTTCCATTTACTGCTCTTACCTCGGCTCTCTCAATGCTAACCATGGTATGTCTTGACCGGTATAACCAATACTCCGGTCCCGACCGGTAAACTTTGTGTGACGACTGAACTTACCGCAAGCTCTCTGGGACCGGAGTAATTTCATACCTCTCGCGGACCGGAGTAACTTTATACCTCTTACGGACCGGAGTAACTTTACACCTCTTGCGGACCGGAGTAACTTTACACCTCTTGCGGACCGGAGTAACTTCAAGGCTCTCTTGGACCGGAGTAACTGAAGTAAGCTTCTACCGCGCTATCCAGAGCGAAGCCCACCAAGAGAAGCCAATACCTCGGCTCCGAGTGCCATGGCCGAGATAACTATCTCTACTCCGATTGGTAACTTATAATCACGTTTGGACCGAGGTAACACTTGAAAAAGTCCCTTCCACACTTGGACCGAACTAACACTTGGACCGCGGCCCACTTGCTAGTCTTTTCTACCACGGCCCATATTCGTTTAGTTCTTGGACCGAAGTAAATCTATCCTTACCTTGGTCCATTACGCGGCCCAATTTCCAAGGAAGTCTCCTCCTTAGCTCGGCCCAATTTAGATATAAATTACCCTCTCAGAACCCCATGATTTTTCCTCACCAATGATAGAGAGTGACTGATGTATGGCAGTTTCATCTGCCTGGAACACCTTCAAAGATTCCATCTTGCCCAGCTTTGTAGGCAACTCATTTAGCTTTGAGCAGCCAGAGAGAGAGTTTTTCAAGGAATTTTAAGTGACCAATATTGTGTGGAAGCCTCTTAAGGTGTTTGCATTTTTCCAGATTTAACAAAACAAGTCTCCCTAATTCTCCAATGGATCCATGAACCTCAATCAAATTTATGCAATCTTTAAAAAACAATTTCTCAAGATTAGGCAGTTCTAAGAAGTCAGGTGTATTGGTAAGGCGACGAGAATGACTGAGATAAAGGATTTTTAATAATCTGAGCAACTGACGCCAAAAAATAGGAAATTAGTTTATATGGATATTCATAACAATCCCCAGGACATTAAAAACAATCAAAAATTGAAAACAAAATAAGAAAATTATTGTCAAACCTTTGTTCCATTCCAAACTCATTCCAAGTTGCTATGGCTCATATCAGGTGCAACCAAGCTCTCCAAAGAAAAATTATTGGGTATAGATTTTAAAGGGAACCCATGCCAACAAAGCCATCTTAACTTCTTAGGAAATTCTTCATAGCATCCAGTAAGCCGTACATTATAGAGCTGGAGTATTCTTAGCCTCTGTATTCTTGAAAATGCATTAGTGTGTATGTCTACTTCTTTAGACGTTGGAAATGATTCTGTTAAAGAAGAATTCATGGAGAGCCAAGAGAAGATTAGACGAAGTTGCTTTGATGATGATGAACTACCTTTACAAAGGAATGATGAGTTGTCATGAAAATATTCAGAATGATGTCTTTTTGAATTATTTACCATCCTGGATGGCTCCTCTTCGTGAAACCCATTCATGTTGAGGATGGGGCCTTCAACTGTTTCTGTCCCCTGGTTATAAATAATAATAATAAAAAATTAAGGAAAAAAAAAGGGCTAGGTATGTATGCACATGGGCAAAAAACATATACAAATAGACATGAAATAGCACAATTCTTACAGTCTTTTCAATTAATACATTGAATGCATCCTTATGATGCCATAGTCTGCTCCTTTTCTCAGGTTCTTCAGTTGACTCTTGTCATACAATTTCTTATGCCATATCTTGAAGCAATTGATGCATCATCAGCTTGTTCTTTTGATCAATTATTAAAAGGCATCTATCAATGAGGTTGTCAATCCGTACTTTAGTGTAGAAATCACATCCATCTAGTACTGTAATTGTGAAATCTTTGTCTTTTTTCACAAAGAAACAAGCAACACCTAAGAACAAATTTCTGCCATGGTCATCTTGTAAAGAATCAAAACTTATTTTAAGTTTCGTAAGGATTTGGCTATCAGGAATTACTTTCAATTTCTTTATTGCACTTTCCCATACATCTAAATTTTTTTCAAATAAAGAAGAACCCAAAACTTGAAGGACTAAAGGCAACCCTCTACAATAGCTCACAACTCTTTTTGAGTGCTCCTCATAACCTTCAATGGGGTGGTTTTGTTGAAAGGTTGTACAGTTTTTGTGCCTTCATCAAGTGCTCACACTTGGTAGTTATGATAATTTTACTTCCTGGTAAAACCAATCTTGCATTACAATCATTGCATTTAACTGGTCCACTTGATCCACATCATCAAGAACAAGCAAAACTCTTTTACAACATAGAGCATCTTTAATCCTAATAGTACCTTCATGAACACTACAATTTATTTTTTTGTTTCCCCTTCAAAATATCCTGAAGCAGTCTTCTTTGCAAACAAACCAAGCCATTGTGTTGTTCTCATATTTCTATTTGCTAGAAAACTACTAGCTTCAAATCTATCAAAATTCAGATTATAAACTATTTGGCAATGGTTGTCTTCCCTATTCCACCCATCCCATTGTCACAATGCCAACGTTTGCTGATCTATCTTGTAACCAAGAATTAATTTCTTCCACATGAGAATCAATTCCAATTTGGTAGGGGGGCCGACTCAAGATTGTTCTATTCAATTTATTTGCGATCTCCTTGATGATTTGTTGAATAAACCTTGCCTCATGCCTATGACCAACAACGAAAATGAGAGCGACACATAATTGACAGGTCATTAGTTCAAATCAAATAAGAGTTCAAACATACATGAGACAAATTCAAACAAATTTCACAATGCTTAAATTGGCCATTACCACTTAAGAGTGTAAACAAAATGAAATAAATGTTGGTTGCAATTTACATAGTTAATCCTGGCAATTATGTTCAGATGGATGCAATTTACATGGTTAATGCAACATGATATGTACTCAAAAGAAAGAAAATCAATAGAAAATCCAATGACGTTCACCGAAATTCCAACTCCCACTTGAAAGATCAACTTTAAGACAAGAAGTACATAATTTTTCACAATCATAATGCTATTTAAAATTTTAAACTTTATCTACCTATTCTTGGACTTTTTTTTTTTTATTCATTGCATTCCCTATGTGTATTTAAACTATTTGTGTTGTTAACACACAACAGCATTCAGTTGGATTTCTCCCAATGGGGATGCGTTGTATTTGTGTTGAGCATGTGTCAAATATTAGTACTTCTTTGACACACTTAGACACATCCATAAATTAAGGTTAGCTAGACACTTAATAGCAAAATCAAAAGAAGAAACTCTCACATTTCTATTGGAATGTGTCTCACATCACCTGGAGTTGCACCATTTGTGCTAATTATAAGGTTTTAGTTTCCCTCTCTTTAATACCTGAGTTTTAAGAAGTACGGACTAAGCTTTTCAATTTGGTATCAGAGCTTGGTTGGGCCTGTGATTAGTGTTAATTATAAGGTTTTAGTTTCCCTCTCTTTAAGGTTTTAGTTTCCCTCTCTTTAATACCTGAGTTTTAAGAAGCGCGGACTAAGCTTTTCAATTTGGTATCAGAGCTTGGTTGGGCCTGTGATTAGTGTTAATTATAAGGTTTTAGTTTCCCTCTCTTTAATACCTGAGTTTTAATGAGTTTTAAGAAGTGTGGACTAAGCTTTTCAATTTGGTATCAGAGCTTGGTTGGGCTTGTGATTAGTGTTAATTATAAGGTTTTAGTTTCCCTCTCTTTAATACCTGAGTTTTAAGAAGTGCGGACTAAGCTTTTCAATTTGGTATCAGAGCTTGGTTGGGCCTGTGATTAGTGTGCCGTTGTGGGACACATTCCAACACATCCTCTTGGACCACAACATACAGTAGGCGAACAAACGGCACACCAATCACAGGCCCAACCAAGCTCTCATACCAAATTGAAAAGCCCAGCCCACACTTCTCCTTAAAATCCAGGTATTAAGGAAAGGGAAATTGAAACCTTATAACTAGCACAGATTGGGCAATTCCAGGCGATGTGGGACACATTCTAACAATTTCAAGGAATTTTTTCTACACATGTAACAATAGTAAATAACAACAAAATGTAGATGAACAAATACGAAGAGTCTTAAAAGTGGAGCGATCAGTGTGCATTTCAACAGTAAAACCAATGTCTGCGGCAGAAAGTTGTCAACAACAAGCAGTAATATATCTGAAGACATATTCTCATAAATTTATCAATTACCTATCATTCTCTAAAGAGCATCTTTATAGCTATAAAGGTGTTAGATAATGTTGGGCTTCAGGCCCTTTATTTCTGATGATTCTCTTGCATGTATGATGTATTATCCTGTTATTGGCTGTGCACCGTCATGCTTGTCCATCATGGAAGGACATGTATAGGGTACAATGCAATTCAGGCAACACCAATATTACCCAATTCTCTCTTCTACTTTTCCTTTCTTTAAACTTCTATTTCTTACTTCATATTCTTCACCTTTACTCTTTGCACCTTCGGGCATTTTCACACTCTTTACGTCCACCGTTGTCACTTTGCTTCAAGCTACATACCTTTTGCATCTGTCGTTGTCTATCCCTTAAATTAACTTCGTTAGTTTAGATGTTCCATTTTATAAGTTCTCGATCTCTTCTATTTTATCATTTTTTTTTGGTATAATCTAATTTGTCCATTGTTTCTTCATTCTCCGAAAAATGGAAAATTTATAGTACATGCTAGAGTCAATGACCACTTCTAAATTCTGGCATTGTATTAGATTCCCCTTGATGTCGATGTCAACTTGAACAATCATGTCGACTTCAAGATTGAGGGTCTTGATTTCATACTTGTCCCATTATAGAGGCCAGTATTAGGCTCCCCTTCATCCACTTTTTTGAGAGTGCCTCTACCATTGGAACTTGAATCCAATGCATTTGACTCTCAATAGTTATCAAATCATTATGGGTACGGTCAAACTGAATCGATTGCTTGGTCTTTAGCTCGACCTCCACGAACTTAAGTATTGCTATCCTAGCCCTATGAACGGATTGGGTTTGACGCGGATTTGGCCCGAATATGACCTATCTAATCTTGTTTGTTTGTGGAAATCCAGATCTGATAATCCATTTTACCAGAATCTACCAGATCCGAATTTAAATGGACCGAATTTGGATAAATTAGTTCTGGTCCGTTTATGTACCCGAATCCAATATTACAGCCCATTTGAGAAGTAGAATAGTTTCCCTAGAAAGATCAAAACACTTGTCTCTCTCTTGCGATTTCTCTAGAGATCGATTCATCGAATCACCATTATTATCATCTGCAATTTAGTTGCTCATCATCGAATCATCATCATCATTTGCCACGTCTATCATCTGCAATTTCTTTGAGTTTGATCATCATCGAATCACCATCTTCAATTGTGACTTAAATTTTGGTGACTTTGAAGTAAGTGCAACTTTCAGAGGTAGACATCAAACATCTGTCCATTTTTCGAAGTCAGTAATCTTCTGTGAATTCCATTGCTTTGCCCAATATCAGGGTGTTAGTTTAACTAGGTTTTAGTTTCAATGAAATGGGTTTGGCTTTATATTGATTATTCTCAAGTGGGTTTGCTATAGTCATGATAAATTTGAAGTGAGTTTTGTTACTTATGATATTGTTAAGTGGGTTTGATCAGTTTGTGTGTGTGTGTGTGTGTGTGTTTGATCAGTTTGTTAAGTGGGTTTGTTCATTGTGACTTTTGTTGGAATTTGATTTGTCGATTGCGCCATGGCTCTGGGACATTTTAAGGCTCCCAGTAGCGATCTCTGTAACAAAATTGGTTTCATATTAGTCTACATTAACTTTATTTGAGGATTTTTGATGTGAAAAAAGCTGGATGAATTTGGTTTTTTTGTTGTTATTTTAGTGTTGGATTTTTTCTAGTTTCAATCATTGTATTTAAACCTAAAAAGCCCATGAATTTTCAGGCTGTTTGTTCATGTCAACTAGTTTGTTTTTGTTTGTAAGATCTGCATGACTCTGTTTTGTCTTTAGATTCAAATTGGTTTGATGCAAGGTTGTTAAGATCGGGATCCTACATAGGATCGTTTTGGGGGTCTACCGGATCGGATCGTAGGATCAGATCGAGGATACTAAGATCCTACTAAAATGATAAAAAAATGCAATAATTTATATATGACTAAGTAATACTATAAAAAATGAATATAGAATGACTCAAAACAAAACAAAAAAAGGAAAAATAGCAATTAAAGGTAGCATTCAAACATTTTTTCTCAAAAAAAGAAGTCGAAAACAAAATTAAAAAAAATGCCAACACTTGCACACCATTGTCATTATTTCTTAATGAAAAGAAGACAAACTAAATAAGGGTAAAACAAATAAAAGGCTAAAATAAGTCATTATGGTCGCCGAAATTATCATCATTGCTACAATCAACATTAATCATATATATAAATATTATAAATATATATATATATATATATAAAGTGATTCGAAAAAAAAATTGGTTTTCATTCACACACACACACATATATATATATATATAATATCATATAGAAACAGAACTTGAAGGGAAGAAAAGAAGTCGAAGACAGAGAATGAGGATTCAAAGCAGAGAAGAGTCGAAAAAGAAGAAGAAGACGAAGACAGAGAAGAAAGATTCGAAGAAGAAGAAGAGCAGCGAAGAAGAAGACAGAAAAGGAGCATACCTGGTTAGTAGTTACACAAAATCTGAAGTTTGATGTCCAATTTTTCTTTCCCCAATTTCTTTTGCCCTAATCGTAGCTCAAAGGGTCATTTTTTGTCCTTTCTTTGTCCAATAAAGGGCTGTTTGACTTAAAGGTAGCAAAAAAATCCCTATTAAACAGGATCGCATGGAATTGCGATCCTGTTACGATCCTACCGATCCCACCATGATCCCACCATGATCCTGACATGGGCCCGATCCAAAATACTAGTCAGATCAAATGGTATATTTGGGATCGTAGGATTGTACGATCCAGATCGCAATCTTAACAACCTTGGTTTGATGGGGAAAAAACCCAGTTGAGTGACTTGAAATATGCATGTTTTCTGTTACAAGCTAGAATTGGTGGAATATTGCTTTTGGTTTATTTATGGTGTTGATGCTAATAAGCATATTCAATGGGTTTTTTTTTAAAAAAAAATCTTTTTTATGAGTATAGGAGTGATTCTTCTAATTCCATGAGTTCCGTCGCACTTGTTTTTGAAAATAGTAGCTCAAGTGGCAGTCAATTGCTTGCTGGTTTGGTTTTCATAAGTGGTATGTCTATGAACGTGCTTCTAACATTTACGCCTATCAAAAATCAAAGGTGGAGCAATACTTCAAGGAGTTGGTGTTTCCAAGTAATGAGAGTTTCAATATTCTACATTGGTGGAAAGTCAATAAAGCAAAATTTCCTACTTTGGCAAGGATGGCTTATGATGTTTTAAGTGTTCCAGCTATTATGGTTGCATCAGAGGCAGCGTTAAGTGTAGGAGGCAGGGTGATTGATTAGACACGTGCTTCATTGCTTCCAAATATTATGGAGGCCTTGATCACTTGCAATGATCATATGAGTAGTGATTGGAGGCTGAAATTCTAAAGGAAGTTGTGGATTTGGTAATCTCTCTCTCTCTCTCTCTCTCTCAAGCCATGTGAACTTCAAAACCCTCAAATGGCTTGATATCAAATGAATTTCAATTCTGACCATTTCATAAGTGGATATCAACCATAGGGGTGATAAATGAACCAAATGAGCTGAACAGTTAACTGTTCAAGCTTGGTTTAATAACTTTAACAAGTTTTAAAATTTGTAGCCAATCTCAAACAAGCTTTTATCAAGCCGAGGTCAAGTAGTTTGATATTTTATATAATTTTAGGCTTATTGAACCTAGCCAAACAAGCAATCGACTGTTCAAACTTGGTTTGAAAATTTTAACGAGCTCTAAGATGTGTTCAAGCTTGGCTTGTTTATTTAACGAACCAAGCTCAAACATGCTTTTAACAAGCCAAACACGAGTCGAGCTTGAGCTGTTTGGTTCGTTTATCACCCCTAATCAACCATAATGAAACCTGAGTTAATGCTACAAATGTGCATTGTCAGGTTATAGTTCTGCCCACCTTTTAAAAGCATTGATCAAGTCTATTTGATTCTTTAACAGGTGTATTTTTTGTTGTTTGCTTAATTGTTCCATGTAGGTCAGTATATTTCTTCCCTCTTCTGGGATTTCCTTTTGCTTCCTAAATAAAGTTCTTTTCTTTTCCCAAAAAATTATTAATTTTGTTCTGCTCTTGCTATTTCAACTGTAGTTTATGGAGTTCAACAATTATCATACTTGTATTGACAATGATGTTGTGGATATGATGGTTACATAGTTTGGTTATGCTTTTCATTGCTTACCCAAAGAAAGAATTTAGAGAAAGAGGGGGAAAGAGAGAAGGGCTTTTTTTTCCTCATTGATTTGGCCTCAGAATTAGTTTGGTTACGTTGTTTGGATGGCCATCACCCACTTCCTAATAGTAGGATATGGCTTCATTTAGCTTAGATGATTATAATGATAATTCAGAACATAGTCACATATAGCTCATAATTTGTCATTCTTAAATTATCTATGAACTTCCTTGCATATTTTTTTTATGGTTTTCAGAATTACCCTAGTGGTTCACAATGCATCTATTATGCTTTTGTAGTGAAGCTTCACAACAATAGTAAAGTTCATTGTTTGCTATAATTAGAATTAATTGAGGTGAGATTTGAAGAATGGTGAAACTGCTCTTCTTTGTTCTATGACTATTATGAATGAATTTTAACTAGAAGAATCTGGAGTTAATTGGGTTGAAGCCTGGTTCTTTGGAGTCCAATTTAGTTGTTCTAAATAGCATAGTTGTTCATGTTGTACATGACATGGCAGCATCACACTTTTTGAAGTATTTAATGTTGCTGTTGCATGGTTTTGAAAAATACTCAAAAGAAAAAAAGTTTTTATATATCTACACTGTATATGCAAATATCTATATGAGTGGAATTGAGAAAAATAGATGGATTGAATCACTTGATATGTCATTTGCATAGTGATAGAAGTTATCCACACACCTTTTTATTTTATTTTTATCTTTTTTACTGTTATTTCATTGGAATTACAAGGGTTTGTTTTTGTTTTGCCGTTGAACCCAAGTTCAATTGAACTATTTACTATTTCAATTGTGCAGGACTTTCACAATGGTGTTGACGGAGAAAGAGATGGAGGAGTCAGTTAAATGCATACAAAGAAAGTCTAAGACAAATTACTTAGGAGAAGCTTGTGGATAATTTGTCATTAATTACTTTATTTTGTTTTTGTGGTGAAATGTGGGTATAAATGTATAAATCAATTCTCAACTATTATAACTGTTTTACTTTTGTCTATGGTTGCCATGGTTTAGCATTGAATGAGCTAGACAACGGAAAAAATATTAAGTTTCATGATTTAACTTTGAATGAGTTAGCTATTGAAGTGTTTACTATTTTATTTTGGCTATTAGGTGCAATTTTTTATTTTTTATTTTTTTTGTAAGTTAGACATTGAATGATTTAGCATTTTTTTTTCCCAAAAAAAAACATTGAATGAGTTAGATACTGAAAATTATAGTTTTGTATAATCTTATGAGTAGTAGAAGTATTCAAAATTCGATGTTACGAACAAATTTTTTCTTTGTTTGTTTTTGTTTTTATAATTGGTATTTTATTAACTTTATATGGCTGGCTAAGCAGAGAGGACCAAAAAAAAAAAAAAAAAGGATCACATCGGATTGTATGGATCAAATATCCATTTAAAATGGATCGGATCATGCGTAATCGGGTTTTCATATTTGGATTCGCATTCAAATTAATGGTTAATCAGATCGGATCAGATCGGATCCTGGCCTATTTGACCCGAATCCGACCTGTTGACAGGCCTATGCTATTCTATGATGCTAGTTAACTATGTCAGGACAAGTTCTACCTTAAACCCAAACAAGCTAACTGCAAACAATTGACCAAACCTCCAGCAAAAGACTTGACATAGACCATTCTACCCAACAACTAGGAGTACAAGTTTTACACCCATGCTATTACAACAATCCGCGTCGTTACTTTTCTTTTTGTAGAATTGATTTTTGTTCTCCTTCAAATCTGCTTAGAATTGTGGTGTTTTGTTTGTGCAGATACCTGACATACCTACATCGCTTCTACCGAGGAGTAAGTGTTCGAATCAATAATCTAAACAACATTTGGAATATCCAAGCACCTAAATGAGCTGCTCACATCCTTCTCAACTACAATCCAGTCTATTACATCCCACCATTCGCTGAGATACACCTTATGAAGCCTAGTTGAGAGTTTCTCCAAACACTGCCATTGAAGTTGCTATATTTTTTTTTACTAGGGAGTCTCTTGAAATGACAATCAACAAAAACAAAAAGTCAAACAGGAAAAAATGAACTAAACATCACAAATAGCTCTCTAATAACTAGAAATAAAAAATCATGGGATCCCTTTAAATGCCGGTGAAATGGAGGCCCAAAATGATGCCAACTAGCACACTATCCCACATTGATTCCAAGTTTCCAAACTTGTCCTCAAAATTCCTCTCATTCATATCCAACCAAATAACCCAAAAGATTGTGAAAACCACACAAAACCACAACTCTCTCCTTTTACCTTTGAATCGTCTAAAAATCAATTGAACACAAGCACCTGGCACCACCCAAAGAGTATCAACCAAACTATTGAACCTATACCAAAGATTCAAAGCCACTTGACAGTGCACAAATAAATGGTCCAAAGATTCCCCACTCTTCCTACACATGATACACCATTGAGGATAGAGATAGCTATTAGCTCTCATTTTCTGAAATATGTCATTAGTTATGATTCTTCAATGAGAAAAAGACCACAAAAATATCTTCACTTAGAGTGACACTGTTGCTTTCTAGATTTTTTTGTGAATAGAAGGAACGTTAGGCTTATCAATGATCTTATGAAAGAAGGATTTGCATGAAAAAGCTCTAAAAAGAATTAATGAACCAAACCTGTTTATTACACACATTTGGAAGCAATGAGACTCCACTCCATCAAGCAAAGATAACAAAGATGTAACCTCAAGGGTCACCTGATCATTACGATTTCTTATGAAATTGGAGTTCCATGAGATTGGAGCCAAACTAGAACAAGCTAAAGAATCAATGGATGCATTATGAGAGCCACTCGAAATAAATGTGGAAATGCCACATCAAAAGAGGAATCACCCACCCAGGAGATGAGACTCCATCATGGTTGTTGTTCCTCCGACTACTATCCCCACTGCCATGTCGAGTACTCACGCATCTAACCTCCCAAAGGTAGAAGAGAAAGATGGCAAAACAAAAGAGGTTGCTCAATATCACAAACTTTGTTGCGGGTAGATAACCATCCCTAGCATTTGCTCAACCATCTAACCTGCCTGCTCCACTTGTGCAAACCCCTCTACCATCTCACGAACCTACTCCCACCGAACAATAGGTGGTGGAAGTTGACAATTAGGGCTGTTCATAAATGTGTTCGACCCGGTCAACCCAACTGAACCAGGCCGACCTACCGTTGTGTGGTTGATTTTGCTGCATACTTCGGTCGGATACGGGTGCAAATAAGGCAAAAAGTTGAGTCTCAGTTCGGTCATCGGATTTAAAAGTTTTAATCCAAATTAAATCCGACGGACCGTGAAAATTTATCAATTAAAATATTAAATAGTATTGACCATTTGTCTCCTCACATTTAATGCATTTCTCTTTGATTAGAGAGTTCCAGCAGTAGTCCGTTCCATTTTTCAAAGTCTTTGTCTCTTTCTCTCTCTCTCTCTCTCTCTCTCTTTTATTATTTCTGTTAGATTAGACCTTTCATCTCCTTTCACTCTTATAAATAACTCCTTTTTTTTCTATTTCAAAAAATAACTCTTCTTTTTCCCCTCTCTCTCATTATTACGTTACAACTCTCTCTCTCTTTTTTTTTGGAGGCTAACTCTCTCTCTCTCTAATTATTCTCTCAGACTTTTCCTCTCCTCTTTACTCTTATCAATAACTCTCTTTTCTCGCAATATTTCAAATAAGCATTTTCCCATCTCTCTCTCTCTCTCTCTCTCTCTCTCTCTCTCTCCACTATCATCTGTATCTCCTTTTTTGTGTGCATTCTGTTAAAAAAATATAAATATTGTATATGAGATGACAGTGGTGGGTTGAGCTCACGGCGAAGATATTGCAGTGGCGGAGACGGTGGTTACATTTTGTGTGTCTTACTTTCTCCAATATCCCCCTCAACCCCTTATCTTCTCTTCTGAAAAATCTAGAAATCCGCTAAATATTGATTTGTGATTATGTATCAATTTAAACCAGTAAATAGCAATCCCAATCAAACAATCAAAGGCAAATCCACAACAATTTTACGTGGAAAAACCACAATTGGAGCGCCTCCAATTGTGATAAAAAAAACTACGGGCAAAAGCCACAAAATAATCCACTAAGAAGACATAAAGGAATTACACAAGTGTACTCTCAATTATCTAGCGAATCCACGCCGAATCGAACCGACCCCTATGTGCCTCTTCCAGCCCTATTTTCACTTCGGAATTGTCTTGTACAATGTTAAATCTACAACGCCGATGTCGAATCCACGACGATGAGCCCCTCCGGAATCCACCAAAGCTTCAGGCCCGAATTCCCCAAAATCCACCGAAGAACAACTCTCTCTCTTTTATATTGAATGAAACAAACAATCCTTTGATGTAGCCTTCTCAAACCATGATAAACTCAAACAATTATCAAAGAAACTAACAAAGAAGCTCCAGATGAAAACCCTAATTCCCTCAAAGAAGATCTGGAAGCTGTAACCCTAAAATCTGATAGAACCACATATTTATTGAAAACAGATCTCCGATCTCTGCTCGAGCACAAGAATGGTCGCTCGAGCGAAAAAAACCAACTCCCAGTACTTTTGCAGGCGAGTGAAACTTTTGAAAGTTCTCGATCTCTGCTCAAGCGCATGAATGGCCGCTCGAGTGGAAAAAACATGATAGGATAAGATCACAAACTGCTCTACATAAGCACAATTCGGGTTGGATTTGCATCTAAAAACTCATAGCCTCACTAAAATAAAAGATCGAATAAAATTACAATTGAAAGGAGTTTTGTCAAACGGGATTACCAAGAATAAAAACCTAACAATCTACCCTTTTGGCAGTGCCATGACAAAACACACCTAACAAATAAAACCCTAATCACCCCAACCCATTATAGCCAACAAAAGCAAACTTCTTTCTCAAGGTGATGATTGCAAAACAGCTATTAGTGCCACAAGAGTATATGGAAAAGCAATAGAGATATGACAAGATTATCTTGAAGCATGAGATGGAAAACATGAATAGATACAACTTGGAGATTTTAAGAATTTAAGAACTTGCAACATGAATAGAGGAAAATCCTAAGACACATTAATCCGCCAACATTTCTCCCACTTTTTTGTCATGAATTGACAAAGGATGCTCAATCAATTAAAGCAAGAGCATAAACCACACAAGCAACAATAATAAGCAGTAGATAAATAATTGAGCAGTGGATAGCAACATGCAAACCAACTAATGCCAATCTCCCTTACCAAACGAATCAATATAAGTTCTTGCCAAAAAAAAAAAAAAACTTGCAACGATAAGCCAAACTCCCCCTCACTAAAAGCAACCACAAACACTAAAAACAAATAATGAACAAAAAAAACAACTATGGTGAAGCAAGTAAGGAATTTCAAATTTGTATTTCAAAACACACTAGATTATCCAAGAAATACAATTACTTGAAAACACAATGTGCACAGCCTCTAGAAGATTCCTCATAAAAGAAAGTGATGCATTAAGTGAGAAGCATAGATCCCATGATAAAAGTGTGTGTGTGACTCTTCGAGTTCGACAAACACTAGATTCAAATCCTAATAGTGATCTGATAGCTGGACCTCAGGCAAGAGAATCTAAGCATAATTAAGGAAAGTCAAACCACTAAGAATCAAAGCGTATTTGTTGAGTAAAAGCGGAGGCTCCCCCTCAATCAATGAATCCTTTTTTTCTTTCTTTTGCACATTTCTTTCTTTCTTTTCTTTCTTCTCTTTTCTTTTTTTTTTTTGCACATTTTTTTTTTCTTTTCTTTCTTTTGCACATTTTTTTTTCCCACACGCATTGGCAACTTTCACTCTCAAGAGTATGGGAACCGAACCAGAGAAGCATGGATACAATAAGGATGGCCTGGTTTGTGACTCTGAGGTAGCCTTTGCCTCATGCCTTGACTGCAAAGAACTGAGGGGAAAGCCGTGGAGATACAAAAAGATGGAAGGTGGTTAAGGGACTCAACATCACCCATGATGTGCTAGTATAGGTCAATTCCTCTAGAAAAGCAAAAGATACAATGCCAAAAGTCCATAGAGAAAAATGATCACTAACGCAGAAGATTATGATATTTGCTAATCCAAGAGTGTGTACAGAATGAGACATACTAATCAACAAATGCACACTCCGAAATGAGTAATTACCACAGAAAGCACACACAAATTAACAAGTAATGGATATTCTCATCAATTCCAATATGCACCAAGGACTTCTCCAAAATTTCAAGCTTGCAAAACCATACTAAGAAAAACTTTTTGGTTTTTGTTTTTGTTTTTGTTTTTTTTTCAAGACAAGACAGAAAAAAAAAACCACAAAGAGAAAAACAAACGAACAAGCACACACAAAAAGAACCAAACCGAAAATAAAATAAAAATCTAAAACACAAACGAATAAACATATTAACACAAGTCAAGCTTTCTTACCCAAATCGTTTTAGTATGAACAAAATTGTGAGAATTGCGGTTCTTGGGTGGTGTCTTGACGTTGTGGTTCCCTTCCCCTTCAATGGGAACCTGTAACCTCTTACTCCAAGGTCTAGGCAAATACAAACTCGCTTCATGTTTGGTCTCAAGAAAATCAAAATAGCAAGGTCTATTATGACCCTTAACATCATTACGACCAATGAAGTGTCTCCTACCCCACGAGATGTTGGAATTTCTTCCATCTTTATGAGATACTCTCCCATGAATCTCATAATGATAAGGGCAAATATAACCATACATACCACAATAATGACAAATCAAAACAGGGTGTGCCTTCTTTTCTTTGACCTTACCAACTCTAAGAAGATTGAGAAGTCTTTCCTCTCATTGAATCTGTTGCTCCCCCTGCCCTTGAGTTCTTGTATCATAAGATGTGGATGCACTCTGTTTTTGCTCTTTGTTATAACCAAAGCCAACGCCACTCTTGTCATAACACATTTGTTGAGACCCAATGATATTGTCCAAAGTCTTTGATCCTTTGTTCCAAAGACCAATGGTAGCCATAACACACTTGAGCTTTTCCTCTTTCTTGATCATTAGTTGTTCCAAGGCAACTTGAGACATCTCGAGAGTTTCAAAATTTTCTTCATACATTGCATAAATTTACTGAAGCTTATTCATCATCACTCCCCGAGGATTCATCATCAGTGGCATTCTCAATCAGCCTTTGCGGATACTCTATTAGCCCGTCAGTTTCAGAAGCCGCCATGAAAGTAAGGAATTGTTTATACCCCTCTTCGTCTTGTGCTTCATTGTCACTTTCATCTTTATCAAACTTGGATTCATCATCCCAAGTGATAGCGAAGGCTTTCTTCTTCCTCAAACGATTAAGGCATTCTTGAGCAAAGTGGCCAAATCCTTGGCATTCATAGCATTGGACTCTTTCATAGTTCGCTTGTATCTTTCCTTTCTCCTTCTTGGTTATAGAATTAATTTTGAGTTTATCTTTTCCTTTGGATTTATGAGTTGATTCCAAAAGATTAGGATTCTTTTTCAGAAAAGACTTTTTAAATTGTTGTACGAAAGCATCTGTAATCTTGGAATCAATCTCACAATCCCTATTAGAATCCTTTCCAACTCTATGAACTCTACTAAAAGCAATATCATCTTTTTGTTTCTTTTTAAAATTCCTATGTGCCTCATAAGTTTGGAGATTTCCAACCAAGTGATCCAGCTTGAGGTTGTCAACATCTTGAGCCTCCTCAATAGCCGTAACTTTTGGTTGGAACCGATCGGGCAAGGACCTCAAAATTTTTCCTACAATCTTGGATTCTAGTATTTTTTCACCTAAATTGAAGCTAGAATTTGCAATGTCGCTCAACTTCGCATAAAATTCATCAAAGGTCTTACTATTTTTCATTGAAAGGTTTTCAAAACTAGATGTGAGCCTTTGAAGTTTTGAGCGTTTAACAGAAGGAGTGCCCTCATGAATAGTTTATAAGATATCCCAAGCCTCTTTTGCGACTTTACAATTGCAAATACAACTAAACTCTTCAGGTGTGATGGTGCAAAAGAAAGAATTGATAGCTTTACTATTCCAGCTATTATTTTGGTAATCAATTGTGTCCCACTTATCAATTGGTTTGGGGAAGGTTACTCCATCAACAGTAATTGTTGGTTCGGTCCACCTATACATGACAGATTGCCAAACTTTTTCATCAATAGATTTCAAAAATGATCCTATTCGAGCTTTCCCAAAAGAATAATTGGATCCGTTAATAAGGGGTGGTCGAACCATAGAATTTCCCTCACGAATTGAATCCATTACCACAAATCAAACAAGATCTCGCTCTAATAGTTTTTTTTTTTTTTATAAAGAAAATAGAGCGACCTGCTCTGATACGAATTGAAAAATCTAGAAATCCCCTAGATTTTGATTTGTGATTATGTATCAATTTAAACTAGTAAATAGTAATCCCAATCAAACAATCAAAGACAAATCCACAACGATTTTACAAGGAAAAACCACAATTGGAGTCCCTCCAATTGTGATAAAAAAAATCACGGGCAAAAGCCACAAAATAATCCACTAAGAAGACATAAAGGAATTACATAATTGTACTCTCAATTACCTAGCGAATCCACGCCCGAATCGAACCGACCCCTATGTGACTCTTCCAGTCCTGTCTTCACCTCGGAATTGTCTTATACAACGTTGAATCCACAACGCTGATATCGAATTCACGACGATGAGCCACTCCAGAATCCACCAAAGCTTTAGGCCTGAATTCCCCAAAATCCATTGAAGAACAACTCTCTCTCTCTTTTTTATTGAATGAAACAAACAATCCTTTGATGTAGCCTTCTCAAACCATGAGTTAAACTCGAACAATCATCAAAGAAACTAGCAAAGAAGCTCTAGATGAAAACCTTAATTCCCTTAAAGAAGATTTGGAAGCCGTAATCCTAAAATTTGATAGAACTACATATTTATAGAAAACTGGTCCGCGATCTCTGCTCGAACGCAAGAATGGCCGCTCGAGTGGAAAAAACCAACTCCCAGTACTTTTGCAGGTGAGTGAAACTTCTGAAAGGTCGCGATCTTTGCTCGAACGCAGCAATGGCTACTCAAGCAGACAAACAACTTCAACAGCTCGATCCTCGACATAGTCAGCGAAGTGGCAAACATAATAGGATAAGATCACACACTCGTCTCCATAGGCACACTCTAGGTTGGATTCGCATCTAAAAACTCATAGCCACACTAAAATAAAAGATCAAATAAAATTACAACTGAAAGGAGTTTTGTCAAATGGGATTGCCAAGAATAAAAACCTAACACCTTCCTCCTTAATCACCTTCTCCTTGAACCCGCTTCTCTCTCCATCTTTGATTATCCTTTCTTGAAACCACATCTCCTTGTCTTTTTTTATCTTTGATCTTCTTCCCAAGAACTCTCAAACCTCCCCCTCCTCTCCTCCTATGATTTTGTTGAATTAAGAAAGATGCTCGAGTTGCACCACTGACCGAAGCCTGACCATTTTTTTTGCAACCCACAGACACCGGTTTCGAAGAAACAGTTGGACAAGTTCGATTGATATTTTCTCCAAACCGATGTTGTCAGTTCAATTGTCGATGGCCAAAAAAATTCAGCCAATTCGACACGTGAACAGTTCTATTGACGATGACTCTCCTCAGTGGCCTCTGCAGCAGAAACGAAATATGGCCGCTATAGCTTTTTCATCCCTTATTCATGTAGGGAAGTATCCTCCTTGGTGCCCTAAGTTGAAATATAGGGAACGTCTAGTGGATTTGTGGGATAGTGTCCTCAGCTCCCCTATGCCATTGGCCACTCACTGCTTTTTCCCACTGATGTGGAGAAGTATCAAGATCAAACAAATCCCGTACTTTTAAAATCGGTAATCCAGAATGCTGCTGTGGTAAGTTCTTTCCCCTTTGTTCGATAATCACTTGTTTGATATGATTTTACACTTGTCTCATGCTGGCTCAATTATGCATAGGCTGGAAAGGTTAGAGGTTGTTTGGGTTTTCAAGAAGAGTCACCACTCCCTCTAGCAATTGAGCAAAGTTGAGAAGATCAATTGGGTGCTCACTAAGGCAAAGGCAGCTACGAAGAAGGCACTGGCTAGTACGGAAGAGAAGGCAAAGGCTTATGAGAATAAGCTAGAAAAAGCATATTTGAAGATGGAAAAGCTTTGAGTTGTCGAGGGGACCACTTCGTAGACTAACTATGAGGCTAGAGAGGAGTATAAGAAGTAGGTGTTGGAGTTGCAGGAGTCTCTCTTTGGGGCCAGCTAGAAAGATGCCTTGGAGAAGGCCGGGCTCACAGTAACACTTCAATTATATCTTCTCCAATGGCTTAGCTACACATACACTATTAGTCTTTAAAGTATGCACTCAGCACCACTTTTGTCCCCAATGTTTCGATTGTGCTATTTTAATCCTCCAAGTTTTTAATTTAATTTTAAATAGTCCAATTATTAACTTTCATCAAAATTGATAACAAAAACCCTTGATTTTAGGTAAATTGACGGTTTTGTCCTTCGGCTTTTCTACTCCCACTTTCTTCTCTCTTCTTTACAGCAACCTCTCTCATGTCACATTTTTGTCGTCTCCTACAACTCCCTCCCACAAGACCATTCCCACTCAATCACCCAATCCTCGACCACTACTAGAACTTCTCTTTCTCAATTTATATAAAATATGTATTTGCTTGTTTTGACGGCGGATTTGTCCCCACCCCATCACTATTTTTCTCTGTGAGAGATGGTTTCAAAGGTCAAGGAGCTTGGAAAGTTTCAGGATGTAGAGATGCAGAGATGAAGGCTAGATGTATTTCATGAGAAAGTTTTGGAGGTAGTAAGTGACAGATGGTGGCAGTGGGTTTAAGACAAAGGTGGGAACGAAAGGAGAATAGATGGCCAACGACGAGCAGAAAGAGAATATTGGGGACAACATCCCTAGTGGGAGTGGTAAAAATGCCGATCCTAACATAGAGGAGGAAAGCCGTGATGAAAGACCACGGGATCAGAATCCCGGGGAGAAGGATGTCGACCAAGAGGCAGATGCACCAAAGAAGGTAGGCCGAGACGAGTATTACAATGAAAGCGACCTCCAGGTATGGAAAGAGAGATGCCTAAGGAGGGACGACAAGATGAAGAGAATGGGAAACAAGTTGGCAGACCTACAATCGGTTGTCAACTTCATGATGTAGAACAACGTTATGCAACCACCATTTCCATTGAAGGACACGCCGATTCCAGCGGCCAAGAACGATACCCAGAAAGGGGGGCAGAAAGCAATCCTAGCAGTCCCCCAGCATGATAGGGTGAAGGAACACTCACATCAGCCTTCATGAGATGCCGGGCGAGTAGAGTCGGTGAGCAAAAAGTCTCAGAAGACACCTCGTACCAAGGGAACTTATGTCAAAGAACATCGGGACGTTTAGGAGAAGGAACTTTGCTTTGATACGGTGAATGAAGAGAAGTCCAAGAGGACACATAATGACACCAGGAGCTGCACACCAAAAAGACTGAAATCCGTTGACAGCCAAGCTCCTGGTAGGACTAAGGAGGATTTGACGGACTACCTCCAGAGGAAGTGGCAGAATGCTGAGGTCACATCCCCCGTCAAGCCGAGAGCGTCCTTCTAGTAGAGTTGGATAGGTTTGAAGCCCCAAAAAGATTCCATATGCCGAGGTTCCAGATATATGATGGTAAGTCCAACCCAAATTTTTATGTCGGCTTATATTTAAATTCAATGGCTTTGTCTGTAGGGAACGAACTATTGTTGTGCAAGGTGTTCCCCTCATCCTTTGGAGAAATTGCATCGGATTGGTTTCACAAGTTGCCGAAAGGAACTATGAAGAGTTGGGAAGGCCTGGCCGAGATGGTCGTGGTGTCAAGGTGCGCCCATCCAAGGGTCAACACCTTCATGCCACACTCATTTGTGCCCTTTGGAGAGCCAAAACCATGCCTAAGAAGTTGCTGGTGCAAGTGCAAGTGCAAGCAAAGGCCCAAGGCATAGTGCAAGATAGCTCAAGACATGTCATGAAGCAACCTAGCCACAGTAGGCTACAGACTTGCCTGTCCTAGTAGCAACTTTAGGCTATCTTTTGGAGGGTCAAATGTAATCTTTTTGCCTTGTAAATTTTTATGTTAATACCTTAGTATTAAAGGTGTTTTGGGACCAAGAGTTGTAATTTTTCTCTTTTTGTAGAATTTTTAAAAATCCATTATGACTCCTTAAACATAGTGGATGTTTCCTCCTGCCAGCTAGGAAAAGGCTTAACAAGCTATATTAAGGAGGGGGTACCCAAGTGTTGAACCAGACCACTTGTGCCTTTAATGTACCCCAACTTAGCTTATGGTAAGGCAACTTTTGTAGCACTTTTGGTGCCTTGTTCAACTATTGTAATGCCTTCTTTTGATCAATGAAAAGTACATTTCACCTTTAAATTGTGCAAAGCTTTTCTAGTGTTGCTTCCTTTACATTTAGCTTGTTGCTTGCTATTTTGTGGCTTGTCTCCAATCTTGTGGCTCATCAACTAAACTAATATTGTGTTTGCTTGTCTTTGCAAACCTTTCAAGCTTTATTGGCGAACTAGTGAAGAGAATTAACTAGCGCCACACACACTTGCATATCTTTGTCAAGGCTTCCGCATTGTTGGTGTGTGACAGTTGGTATCAGAGCCCAATCTATTTGGCTTTCTCTATTATTGGCTTTCAAAATGGATGCTACTAGCAACCGTCAACCCACACAAACGGAGAGAATTAAGCTCTTGGAGCAGCGTATGGACAACATGGAGGCCATGGCAGCTTCATTAACCACCCTTGAGCAACGGGTTTATGATCTTGAGCAAACTAATGGCCCTACTCAAGGGTAAGATTTTGAGGATGTTGTTGCTGAACTCAGGCAAGAAATTGAAGACCTTAATGGCCGGGTTGGTGTTCTTACCCATGCCTTTGGCAACGGACCTGGTGGCAGCATGGAATTCACTAGGGCACATGTGCCCGAGCCCCATGCCTACGGTGGCGCCCGAGATGCCAAGGAGTTAGACAACTTTCTCTTTGATATGGAGCAATATTTCAAAGCTGTGAAAGCCGATGCTGAGGAGACGAGGATTTCTATGGCCACAATGTATTTCTCCAGTGATGCCAAGTTGTGGTGGCAAACTAAGCATGATGAGATGCAATGCGGCTTATGCACAATTGAGACTTGGGAGCAACTTAAGCATGAACTTAAGCTCTAATTCTTCCTCAAAAATGTTGAGTATAATGCCCGACGTGCTTTGCGGGATCTCAAGCACACCGGCACTATGAGAGATTATGTGAAACAATTCTCTAGGCTTATGCTAGACATCAAAGATATGTCAGAGAAAGACAAGCTCTTCTTCTTTCTTGAGGGATTGAAGCCATGGGCCAGAGTTGAACTTCAAAGGCAAAGAGTGCAAGACTTAGCCCATGCACAAGCAGCAGCTGAGTGCCTTACGGACTACGCTGAACCTAAGCAACGGGATGGTGGTTCCCTGCGCAAGAGTAGGGGAGGTGGAAAGTCCCAAGGCTATGGCAAACCTAAGAGTGGGGGAGCCAACACTTCTACATCCAAAACCCATTTAGGTGGAGGACAATGGCAACAGAAGAGCCATGGTGACAAGGCAAAAGCCCCTCAACAATTCTCTACAAACAAAGCAAAAGGCCCTATCTCTTGTTTCTTATGCAATGAGCCACACTGGTTATCTGAATGTCCACAAAAGCGTGCCTTGAATGCTCTAGCAACTGTGTCTGACCATGTCTCTTAACCAAGTGATGATGATAGCGAGGAAGAAGACGTGCGGTCTAGGCGAAGTGGCAAGGGTTCTAAGGTAACTGGCTCTAGAGTGGGAGCCTTTCATATGATGAATGCCATGGAGAAGAAGGCTTCTACAGGGAGGCCTAAGAACAATGCCAAGAGTGGCAGAGTGGGCAAGCATTCGGATCCTAAACAACTTGTGGAGTCTAAAGATGAAGGCAAAGGGAAGAAACCCATGTATAGTGGGGAATCATCAGGCAAGTTGAACAAGAGCAAGTCATCCAACAAAGGTTTGATGTTTGTGGATGTAAAACTCAATGGGAAGCCCCTCCGTGCTTTGATTGACACAAGGGCCACCCACAACTTTGTTGCGGGGACCGAAGTTGAAAGACTTGGGCTATCTTTAGAGAAGGATGGTAGCCACATCAAGATGGTTAACTCGGTAGTGCAACCTATCTATGGGGTTCCAAAATCTATTCATTTGAAGGTCAGCACTTGGGAAGGAAGAGTAGATTTCACCGCAGTACCCATGGATGACTTCCAAGCCATCCTTGGGTTGGATTTCTTGAGAAGCACAAAGACGACAATCATGCCTTATTCTAATAGTATGTGTGTTATGGGAGAAAAGCCATGTCTCATTCCTGCTATGGTCACCAACAACAGTGATCGGTTTATCTCAGCTATGCAACTCAAGAGGGGTGTTAGGCACGGTGAGCAAACTTGGGTTGCCGCATTGAAGTTGAATGAAGCTCTTGAATCTACTCCTGTCCCAGCCGCAATCAAGAAGGTCTTAAGGCAATTTGTAGATGTTATACCTGAACAGTTGCCTAAGGAGTTGCCTCCACGCCGAGGTGTGGATCATGCTATCGAGTTGGTGCCAGGGGCAAAGCCACCAGCTCGTGCACCATATAGAATGGCTATTCTTGAGTTGAATGAGTTAAGGAAGCAGCTTACAGAGTTATTGGAAGCAGGCTTCATCAGGCCATCTAAGGCCCCATTCAATGCACCTGTCTTATTCCAAAAGAAGCATGATGGTAGTCTTCTCTTATGTGTGGATTATCGGGCTCTCAACAAGCTGACCATCAAGAACAAGTATCCCCTTCCTCTCATTGCAGATTCATTTGATCAATTGAGCAAAGTGAGGTATTTCACAAAGCTAGATCTTCGATCGGGGTACTATCAAGTAAGAATTGCCGAGGGAGACGAGCCTAAAACTACTTGTGTTACTCGTTATGGCTCTTATAAGTTTCTTGTCATGCCATTTGGCTTGACCAATGCCCCAGCAACATTTTGCACCATGATGAATGAAGTTTTTCAAGAGTATTTGGATCAATTCGCGGTAGTATACTTGGATGACATTGTAATTTATAGCTCCACTTTAGAAGAGCACGTGGAGCATCTTCAGAAAGCCCTTACCAGGTTGAGAGAGCACAAGCTTTATGTCAAGCTAGAGAAGTGTTCTTTTGCCCAAGAGAGGATTAAGTTCCTAGGGCACATTGTTGAGCATGGATGCATCAAAATGGACCAAGAGAAGGTCAAGGCTATTCAAGAGTGGCAGCCACCTGCTAATGTCTCAGAGTTGCGGTCATTCCTTGGGTTAGCTAACTATTATCGCAAGCTTGTTGAAGGCTACTCAAGACTAGCTTCTCCATTGACAGAGTTGCTAAAGAAGGGCAAGCCATATGTTTGGGCAGAGGAGTACCAACAAGCCTTTCAAGCCTTGAAAGAAGCTATGTCAAAAGATTCTATTCTTGCTCTACCTGACTTAGGTAAAGCTTTTGAGATACAAACTGATGCATCTGATTTGGTTTTGGGTGGTGTTCTTTTGTAGGATGGTCACCCAATTGCCTATGAGAGTAGGAAGCTCAATGATGCCGAGCGGAGATATCCAGCTCATGAGAAAGAGTTGCTTGCAGTAGTGCATTATCTGAGGACTTGGAGGCACTAGATCTTGGGCTCACGATTTGTTGTAAAGACTGACAACACGGCGGTTAGCCATTTCTTAACACATCCCAAGCTAAGCGCACGACAAGCACGGTGGCAATAAAAGTTGGCAGAGTTTGATTTTGCCTTAGAATACAAGGCCGGTGCCACCAATCATGTTGCTGATACACTAAGGAGGAAGGTGGAGCTTGCCGTGTGCCATCATGTATGTTCACTTACTTCCATTTCAACCAGCATCAAGGAGAAACTCAAGGCTCATCTAGACAAGGATGCTATGGTAGAGAATCTTATGAACCTTGTCAAAATGGGCAAGACTCTCCAATTTTGGGTGCAAGATGGACTTCTAATGACAACAGGCAACCGCATATTTGTACCTAGGGCTAGTGATTTGAGGAAGACACTTCCTAGGGAGTGCCATGATACACTTTGGGCAGGACATCTAGCTTGAGAGCGAACATTGGCCTTGGTGAAACAAGGATATTATTGGCCCCAAATACGTGGTGATGTGGAGGAGTATGTCCGCACTTGTCTCATTTGCCAGCAAGACAAGGTTGAGCCTAAGAAGAAAGCAGGCTTGCTTGAACCTTTGCCCGTGCCTAAACGTCCGTAGGAAAGTGTATCACTTGACTTCATCACTGGATTGCCTAAAGTGGGAGATATCGGGACTATCTTGACTATTGTGGACCAGTTCTCCAAATATGCCACCTTTGTTGCTGCCGCAAAGTATGCTTTAGCGGAGGAGACGGCCCGACTCTTCTTCAAGCACATTGTTAAGTATTGTTAGTGACGAGATACGCATTTTGTTTGCAACTTCTGGATAGAGTTATTCAAGCTTCTTGGGTCACAACTTAATACTTCATCAAGCTACCATCCGGAGATGGATGGACAAACAGAACACTTCAACTGTATGCTCGAGGAGTATTTGCGCCACTTTGTCAATGCCAATCAACGAAATTGGATGCAACTTCTTGATCTAGCACAGTTATGCCTCAACTCTCAAAAGAGTAGCTCTACGAGCAATAGTGCTTTTGAGATACTGAATGGCCAGCAGCCACTATTGCCCCACACAGTGGATGGACCTTATGAGGGAAAGTCTCCCAGGGCTTACCAATTTGCTAAGTAATGAAAGAGAAACCATGACATTACTCGTGCTTATCTTGAAAAATCAGCAAGTAAAATGACGAAATGGGCTGATGAAAAGAGGAGGCTGCTTGAGTTTAGAGCTGGGGATCAAGTTCTTGTCAAACTCAACCCCAAGCAATGAAAGTTCATGAGGGGAAGAGACAGAAGGCTAGTGTGAAAGTATGAGGGATTGGTAGCCATTCTGAAGAGAATTGGCAAATGTGCTTACAAGATAGATGCTCCATCTCGGTTGAAAGTGCACCCGGTTTTCCATGTGAGTTATTTGAAGCCTTACTATCCAGACAAGGAAGATCCAACCCGAAATGAGCTGAAACGCCAAACCATCACAGCTAAAGTAGGAAAAGGGTCTATTGAATCTATCTTGGCCGATCGGGTGAAAATGGTTTCCAAGAAGAAGCAAAGGCAATACTTGATGAAATGGAAAAGCCTTAGAGATGAAGAAATCAACTGGGAACGGGAGGCAGACTTGTTGGCTTTTCAAGACAAAATTGATGCTTATTGGGCCAAGTCATCGACAACGTTGACCGTTCAAGTGGGGCAGACTGTCAAGGTGCGCCCATCCAAGGGTCAACACCTTGATGCCACACTCATTTGTGCCCTTTGGAGAGCCAAAACCATGCCTAAGAAGTTGTTGGTGCAAGTGCAAGTGCAAGCAAAGGCCCAAGGCATAGTGCAAGATAGCTCAAGACATGCCATGAAGCAACCTAGCCACAGTAGGCTACAGACTTGCCTGTCCTAGTAGCAACTTTAGGCTATCTTTTGGAGGGTCAAATGTAATCTTTTTGCCTTGTAAATTTTTATGTAAATACCTTAGTATTAAACTTGTTTTGGGACCAAGAGTTGTAATTTTTCTCTTTTTGTAGAATTTTTAAAAATCCATTATGACTCCTTAAACATAGTGGATGTTTCCTTCTGCCATCTAGGAACAAGCTTAACAAGCTATATTAAGGAGGGGTACCCAAGTGTTGAACTAGACCACTTGTGCCTTTAATGTACCCCAACCTAGCTTATGGTAAGGCAACTTTTGTAGCACTTATGGTGCCTTGTTCAATTATTGTAATGTCTTCTTTTGATCAATGAAAAGTACATTTCGCCTTTAAATTGTGCAAAGCTTTTCTAGTGTTGCTTCCTTTACATTTAGCTTGTTGCTTGCTATTTTGTGGCTTGTCTCCAATCTTGTGTGTCATGACCCGAACCCGCCCCCATGGGTTAAGGACATAACCGGCCAGTAATCAGGGAATTACCTACTTCCTCAAACCAAACCAAACATAACTCATCAGAGTAAAGGGGGCCAAACGGAAGCAAAATTGAAACTTTGTCCATAGAGCTGTGCTTACATGACACATCATAACAAACATATATATACATGTTAACAACTCACATCAGAATATGTAATAACACAAGGTTCTGTACATACAGGATCATTTAAGTCTAAGTCAGCCAATCAAAACTACATACAACCATAAACCAAAGTTCTCGCCAACATGACAAAATATAGCAAACTAGCAAAAGGGCGAAAATAAGTCTCGTGCGTGAGACGTATGGGCTGACTTTTCAAACCTTGACTGCTTCTCACAAACTTCACTGAGGCTGGGTTTGGACCTCCCTTGGCTTACCTATAGACACATGAATGAGCGTGAGCGAAAGCCCAGTGAATAATATCAAATAAGGAAGATACTCGAACAATATTTAGAACGACATGCACCAAACGGCCTTGGGCATTCATGTCAAACTACCTTTAGCCCATTCATCCTTTCATTCATGTCAAACTGGCCTTTGGCCCATTCATTCATTCATTCATGTCAGACTGGCCTTTGGCCCAACCATTCTTTCATTCGTGTCAGACTGGCTTTTGGCCCAACCATTCTTTCATTCGTGTCAGACTAGCCTTTGGCCCATTTATTCTTTCATTCATGTCAGACTGGCCTTTGGCCCATTCATTCTTTCATTCGTGTCAGACTGGCCTTTGGCCCATTCATTCTTTCATTCGTGTCAGATTGGCCTTTGGCCCATTCATTTGGCATCGCAAACATTTGTCCACAATTCAAATTAACGAGCTGATAAGGCTTATAGGGAAATAAGCAATTGGACCAATAACATATTTCAAAACATCTTTGTTGAGATATTACTCACAGTGTTCTGCCGGTGGATTCACCCTTGAGCTTGACCCTACACATTACATAACATTGATGGGTTACAAACGATTTAATCCGTTCTTAATTCATACATCCCTCTTAGGCTTCCTTCTTATCCTTTTAATTCATTCATAATGCTCAATGCATGCCTAAGAGTGCTTAGAAGTGAAAGAGAACGGAAAATGAAACACGGAACACCCTTACAAAATTTCTGAAACAGGGGTCCCTGCTCGAGCGTGGACTTTCCCGCTCGAGCAGACCGTTAGGTCTGCAAAAGTACTGGTTGCCTCATTTTTATGCTCGAGCATGAATTCGGACGCTAGAGCTAAGGGTCACACTACATGGCTCCCCGCTCGAGCGAACATCATGTCTACAAAAAGTTCTGGGAGCTTGCATTTCACGCTCGAGCGGCGCTTTCCCCACTCGAGCGGACATGCCGAATTCTGGGTTTTTCCAGCAACCATCTGAACTTCAAACTTGACATTCAAACTCATGTTTCTTGCATAGGATTGCCCATAACTTTCATATACATTTATTAACATGACACAAACACCAAATTACATCATTATGAGGTTCAATTCCCATGAATCAATTACATGCATGTCGCAAATTATCCCAAACTCATCACCAACATACTAAATTCAAACATTCAAGACTCACACCTCCATGATTTGCACTTGCATGTGTGTGTAGATGCGCCCCGTGGGCTTCATGCTACAGTTCGGACTCAAATGTCACGGTTCTGAATCTAATCCCGCAAAGTGCAATGGGAGATTGATAAATCACCAAAGAGTCCAAATCCGGCAAATCGTTTTGGAAAACTGATTTTTAAGAAAGAAGTGCCAAACATGGACTGCTTTGCCAGATACAGAGTCGCCACCTAAATATTTATTTTGGGGGAATTTAGGAAACCCTGACTCGTTGCCTAAGGCCACGTGTCCGTCATCACCAAAGTTGCCTCGGCTCGGGAACTTGGGTACGATTGGGGAAGGTCATGCAATGAGCACCCGCTCGCCTGATCAAAGATCAGCCACTACTAAACATGATATCTTGTTTTTTTGAAAACATATGCGTTCTTATTCTGGTTATTAGCTAGAATTACTATGTGATGCGCACAACACACAAGTATAGACTAGATCGCCCAGGTTGGAACAAATCATCTCATATTTGTTTGTTTGAAAATGGTTTGAAGGTGCTACTCGCAAGTAGGCTAAGACGTGGATTTGCCACCCTCGAGTGGGCTTAAGAAAACATGATTTTGACACTCTCAAGTGGGCTTAAAACTCGCATTTTGATGAATTGTTCCAATTCAAGTAATCTAACCTTCACCTACAAGCATTCAGGCAGTTATATCACATAAACAATTAGCCTCATGGAAAGCATGCTATCATGGCAACACTAACACTCATGCAAGATGCCAAAGCATAAACACTTACCTAGTACTCCGAGCCAAAACAACAGCTAGTTAGTAATCAATGCATGATCCTAACTATGTTAAGATGGCTAATGCAACGCATGCAAAATGCAACTAGAAATAGGCGCGGCTATTCTAAAAAAATGGCATGTGAAATGCGACAACTCGATACACGTATTCAAGTTGGAATTGAGATACAATGCAGTTAGCATGATGCGCCGAGCCTGGTGCATGCAATACAGATGAATGATGCAAACATGCGAGCATAAGGATGCTAATTGAAACATGACCTAGAACTAACCATTGAAAGCAGGTAAGTAAAAGGGAGAAAGACGTGGGGTTGGAAGACATTCACACACTCACGCACACTTATTACAAAATTCGCCCTCTTGACGGAGGGTCTGAATAAATAATACAAATCGAATAATTAACTAACTAACTAGCTAATTAATTATTACACAACACTTAACTAATTAAACAAATTAATTAAACTACTAAAGCGGTAAAGAGGCCTCGGAAAGAGGGACAAATGCATGCATGCTCGGCTTCGCTCGGAAATCTATCACCATGCTTACGCTGCCTCTGTTTACACTGCTCTGCACCTCTGAAAACTGTGCAAGTCTCAAGGATGCTTCTAAATCACTCCCTGAGCACTGTGGGATGTCACCGGCCAAGGTATGGGAACACTGGCCATGTGGAATTGGTCATCGACCAATAATGGGGATCTCAGCCATAAATTTGTAGCCGACCGGGACTGAAGATGGCCGGCCGGCCATTTCTTCCTGCAGAATGCTATTTTGCTGTAGCAGAGGACAAACAGAGCATGGCAATGCATTTTCAAAGCAATGTGTGCACAACCACCCTTCCTATCATGTCATGAACTCAAGGAAGTATGGTTCTCGACCCTCGGGCCATCAATTACGCATTTCAATGCATGATGGCCAAAGGAGCCAAGTGTGCAAATCAATATGGAATGAATGCACAAAACACATGAAGGCCTCACACTCTATCATGTTGGATCAAGAGCGTCGGCGACTAAGGAATGAGGGACGTTTCGTCACTTCAAGTACGAACGTTCCTCGCTCCTCGTGTTTGGTTTGACACCCCAAACCAAACACAATGTAATGCAAGCGAGTATGCCAAATACAATGCAACATGGAAATGTAATGCTATGCAACCTAAGCGTGCACAAGGCTAAGATAACAAGCATGCCAAATGCAATGCAACCTAATCAAACATGTGACAAAATGCAAACTAGCAAGCATGCAAAATGCAACCTAAACGTACAAACATGCAATGTAATAGGCATGCGACAACAATACCAAAAACGAGGATGTGACAACATGCAATGCGATAAGCATGCAACGACACACAAACCGCATGATCCATAGACTTACATTGAAAATGGATAGGCCTCAGCCACACCAAAAACAGTGGCCAAACATGCTGAAATGAAGACTCCAAGGACTAGCCAAGCATGCATACATGTTAATGCAAGATTAAGGCACAAGACACAACTCTCCAAAGGCATTGAAAGGATGAAATATGGAGTACAATGGCATATGTTCCAGCACTGAAATGTCATGCTAAATGACTTAAAATCATGCAAACAACTTATGTGATGCATGTTGCAAGGCTTAAGCATCAAAGCTAGTGAAGTGTATTACACTAGAGGCATGCAAGACAATGCTCAAATGGCCAAACCAGCCCCAAACAGACCTTGTACAGGCCAAAACAGTGGCTGAAATGGACTGAAATGATAGCATGCTAAGCAAGAAAAAGCATGCTCAAATGATGGCTCGCAAGCAAGGCACAAAGCTCAACTCTCAAATACAATTAAAGAGTGATAAACATGAGAGTATGGCAAAGATATAAGCTCTGAAATACCATGCCAAATGATGCCAAGGCATGCAAACATCACAAATATAGCATGCTAGTGGTCTCAAAACTCAAGACTAGTGAAGCCAAAATGCACTATGGCTATACAAAGCATGGCATGCATGACCAAAACAACATAAATCAGACCTTAAGAATGCTAAAACATGGCCAAAAGCTTCTTGGAGTTAAGCCAAAATCACACTAGAATGATGGTCTAAAGCATGATCCATGTTGGGCTAGTGTGCAAGTTTACACTACAAGTGTATGGAGCATGCAAGCAACAACCAAACCAGCTTAAAACAGAGTTAGAGCAGGCCCAAAAAGTCACAAAAACATGATTGAAAAGAGCTAACATAAGCCACAAAAAGATGCTACTTTATAGAGCTAACAAGGCATGGCATGGAGAGACAATGAGGGGAGGCTATCCCATCCCGTTTGGGACCTCAAAACAAGCTTTTTACCACTAAAAATCCTCTAGATTTTAGTGGTTCTAAGGCCACAAAAAGTTGTTTTAAAAGGCCTTAGAAGATGGCTCAAAAGCTATACAAGTCAAGGAGCAAAAGGGAGGACAACCCCCTAGCCAACCAAGGTACAAACCAAGACTTTTAGGACTGAAAAACAGAGGAAAAACAGAGGTTTTTGTAGTTCAACACTACCCCCAAAACAGCCTCAAAGTAGTGTGAAAAGATGGCCAAGCAAATGCGTAAAACAAGCTTAAAGGGAGAGAGATGTTACCCTTGATGCTCAGCTGCAAAACCAGCCCTAAATCTGAGCCAAAACACCTTTTGGAGCGGCAACAAAGTCCCAAGTAAGCTTCAAGCAACCTCCTCCCAAAGATGGACCACTTTCACCAAGGATGTCTAGGCAAAATAGAGGTATTTCTCTTCTTGTATGCACAAAAGGCAAGAGGGAGAGGCTTTAGAGAGAGAGGGAGTTTTAGTGAGAGAAGCTCTCAAAACTTACTCAAGAAGTTCTAACCCTTTGAAAATGAGATATAAGCTTCATCATATAGAAATCCAAGAGCTTTTGGTCGAAATATCTCAATTGGAAATATTTGATGCAGTGTATAACAGCTGGAGGAGAAATATCTGTCAATTTTGGGCTTTCTGGACACTTTTGGCCAACCGGCCATCATTGTTGGCCGATAAGGTTCACTTTTGGCCAACCTATGGCCGATGAGGTCCAATTGTGGCCGATGAAGTCCCATAGAGGCCGATGGAAAAAATCAGTCCTGGTCCCTGACTTGAAGCAAGCCTAATTCCTTCATCTGGACTCCTTTTCAGGTCATTCTTGAGCCTAAACTATAGCCCCAGAAGTCTTCTTTTCAAATTTTTAAGCCTCACCTCAAAATTCCATGTGTGCTAAGAGATATCCCTATTTTAGTGAAGGCTGGTCAGTTTCGGTCCAACCGGAATGATGCCCAACTTCAGCCAATCATATCTCCCCCATCTGGACACGGCTTTAGGAGATTCTTGAGTGCAAAATGAAGCCCCAGAAGTCTCCTTTCCAACGGTAGTGGCCTCATATCTTAAATCCAAATATACAAAAGGATAGGCCCGATTTAGCGAGGGTTACCCAACTCTCTCTTAGCGATTCATACCCAACTTCTTCTCCAACTTGGTTTCTTCCCTCTTCTCCTCTTTTCTTCAACTCCAAACCCATAAACAAGGTATTTTGAAAGATTTTTCAAAGATTTCATCTCTCTTTCATTCATTTCCACTTTGTCCTTGCTCGGTTTACCGAAAAATGCAACATTTGACAAAATGCGAGCGTCGGAACATCGTAGGAACTTCATTTCAAAAATATTTTGAAAGAAATGATTTTAAGGTCTAAAAACCATTCAAAATAGCTTTGGTCCAAAATGGGGTGTGAGGTTAGGATTTGATTCTCCTCTTGCCGAAGAAATCGAACCTTTACACTGCACAACTTTCAATACCAAGTAAACCATCAGTAGCGCCCAAGTCTTAAGGGCGGTCAAAAATGGGGTGTCTACAGTGTGATATACTCATTATTCTTAACTTAGTTGGTGAAGAGATGATCAAATACATGGACTTCAATCAAAATTCAACATGGATTACACACATTATGCTCAAACATGGAAATTCATAGCAATTTCTTACATGCATGCATCTATTGACTTCAAATTCATCAATTGCAACTCAATTCTTGTTCTAGATCACTATTCAACTTTGAATTCACAAAGTTACAAACTAAAATCCATGAATTTACTCACATAGGAGCTTTAATCTTCCAAGTTATGGTTAATTCTTGAGTGTAGCTTCAAAATCACCAAGTTCCTTAGCCAAATCTCTATTTTGAGCTCCCTCTCTCTCTCTGGATTCGGCTCCTCTCTCTCTCTAGAGCTTAATTTCAGCCAAATTGAATAAAAAGAGAGGAATTGAGTGTATAATGGCCCTTATATAGCCCCTCTTAATCAAATTTGATTATAGCCAATTAATGGCACCTAATTAATCGTTCTGAATCTAATTATTTTGATTTGAATAAATTTTCAATTAAATTTCACCGTAGGCTCTAAAAATTACGCTAATCATAATGGCGTAGTCAATTTCGGGTTCTATGGCCGATAAGGCCTTCAATTTAATTTCTAAAGCAGAAAATCAAACAAATTTTCCTACGGTGAACAAATAGAAATTCAAAACCGCATATATTCACAAAAATGACATTCAAATCATGTCAAACACATAATCACAATCGCAATTAAGATTAATTAGCATAATACGGACCAGGGTTATCACAGTCTTCCCTCCCTTAGGAAGTTTGGTCCTCCAAATTTATTTTACCTTCGTCGGGAAACAGATGTGGATAGCGTAGTCGCATTTCCTCCTCTTTTTCCCACGTGGCATCCGTCCCATAGTGTTCTTTCCATTCCACTTTCACCATTGGGATGGACTTGCTTCTCAATTGTTTCACTTGTCGGTCAATGATTCGTTCCAGCCATTCGGCGTATTCCATATTTTCATCAAGAGCTACCTGATGATAATCAATCACACGAAACGGGTCTCGGAGATAACCCTTCAACATCTACACATGAAACACATTGTGGATAAACAATTGGGCCAAGCCTTTCCAAAATTTGAAACGGCCCAATGTAACGGGGCGACAACTTACCCTTCTTTCCAAATCTGACTTGGCCTTTCATCGGAGTCACACGAATAAACACATGGTCACCAACCTCATACTCAAGAGGTCTTCTTCGAACATCTGCATAATTCTTTTGTCGGTCTTGAGCTGTTTTGAGCCTCTGCTGAATAGTTTTGATCTTCTCAGAAGTGTTTTGCACAATTTCAGGCCCGAGTAAAGCTCTATCCCCAACTTCTGTCCAACAAATTGGTGATCTACACCTTCTACCATACAAAGCCTCGTATGGTGCCATACCGCTGCTGGAGTGGAAGCTGTTATTGTATGCAAACTCTGCTAGTGGTAAATAGTTTTCCCAACTCCCCTGAAAATCTATGGCACACATCCTCAGCATGTCTTCTAATGTCTGTATGATCCGTTCTGATTGCCCATCTGTCTGGGGATGGAATGCAGTACTAAACCTCAATTCTGTCCCCATAGCTTTCTGCAAACTCTTCCACAATCTAGATACAAATTTCAGATCTCTACTCGACACAATAGATACCGGGACTCCGTGTAAACGGACAATTTCATCAACATATATAGTAGCCAGTCTATAAGCATCAAATGTAGTTCTAACGGGTAGAAAATGTGCAGATTTAGTCAGTCTATTAACTACAACCCAAATAGAATCCATACCTCGAGGAGTTCGAGGTAGACCAACAACAAAATCCATAGTCACATGCTCCTACTTCCATTCAGGAATAGGGAGAGGTTGAAGTAGACCGCCTGGTTTCTGATGTTCAGCTTTAACTTGCTGACATTGAAGGCACTTCGACACATATTCTGCAATTTCTTTCTTCATTTTAGGCCACCAATAGCTTTGTTTCAAATCCTGATACGTTTTGTTATTATCCGGGTGCATGGCAAACACTGATTTATGGGCTTCATCTAAAACCCTTTTCTTTAGTTCTGGAAGATCTGGGACACACATTCGGTTTCGAAATCTCAACACTTCACCCTCAAGGCTGAACTCTGCTTTTGGACTTGTCTCAAATTCATCAATCATTTTCTTGAGGAATTCATCCTCTTTTTGTTTTTGTTTAATCTCATCAATGATTGCCGGTTCAGCTGAAATAGCGGCTATCAATCCGCCCTGTTCACATAATACCACTTCAATCTCAGACTTCTCAAAATCTCGCAATATCTCTTTCTGTTCAGTAAACAAACAAGCCATACTCCCTATCGACTTCCTGCTTAGGGCATCAACAACTGTATTAGCTTTCCTAGGGTGATATTGGATTTTAAGGTCATAATCCTTTATCAATTCAAGCCATCTCCTCTACTGTATATTAAGCTCTTTCTGTGTAAAGAAGTACTTCAGGCTCTTGTGATCTGTGTGGACTTTACATTCGGCCCCATACAAATAATGCTGCCAGATTTTCAAAGCAAAAACAACTGCGGCCAATTCTAAATCATGTGTCGGGTAGTTCTTCTCATGTGGCCTCAATTGTCGAGAGGCGTAGGCAATTACTCTTCCGTTTTGCATTAGTACACAACCCAAACCTTTATAAGATGCATCACTGAAAATTACGAAGTTTTTCGTACCTGTGGGCAATGTCAATACTGGTGCAGTAAGCAAACAAGCCATACTCCCTATCAGCTGAAATAACGGCTATCAATTGTGGGTTATCTTATCCATGTGCAAATTGGCTCCTCTTCGTTCAAAATTGATTGTCTTTCTCTGTTAGAAGATTCAGCTGCAAGACAATTTAAGTTCAGATCTGAGATTGTGCATCTCAAGAGTAAATTCTATGTTGGTCGAGCAGTGGCCATTTGCAAAAATAGTTTTGAGGATTTTTAATGAAGTTGACTAGTTTTCTCGAAAATTATTCTATTTTTTCCAAAACTGGACCATTTCTTGGACCCAAAAAAGGAAAATTTTTAGGGCTCACAACCTGATTTGCATGATTTCAAATTAGAAAATTGAACAAGCATGTTAATCTAACTCTCACGTTGGTCAAATTTTGTTTTTGTAGAAAGCCAAAAACAAAAAATGTTCAAAATGATGAACTAGGGGCACAGATGAGTCAGGTTTTCTGTCTTTTCTCCGTTGTCAACATACTTGCCAGAAAGGGCACCATATTCGCCAGAAAGGGCACAACTGAAGCTAACAAGCAAAGGGCCGAAAGCTCTCTCATCCTTTGAGCAGGGAGGTATCAAGCTAAGTGCAAAGCATGAACTGGAGTTGGATATTCGATTCCCTTATCTGGATGATCACACCCAAATTGGCATCTAACCCGGAATAGGGACGTAGAGAATACAATGTGTCAGACCAATCGATTGTATGCCTAGCCGATGGGACATGCTGTAACTCACCTCGATCAAGCTAAGCCAGGGGTGTCATCAACCGATGTCAATTGCAAATCTACTGCACATCCGTCGCACCGTAATCCCTCTGTGGGAAAGCACACTAATTGTGAGCGGAAGAAGGAGAATCTAGTAGAATACTAGGGGCAAGAGCCCACAACTTTCTGTTTATCCATCAACCACCCAGTGGAGGGATAAAAAAATAAGAGAGATTGAAGAATAGAGAGATGTGCGCTGAGAGAAAAAGTGAGAAAAGGGGTTTTCCAGAAAAATAGAGATTGAGTGCCAGAGTGATGTGAGAATCACAAATGAGAAAGGGTGGGAAACAATATCCAGAGAAACAGGCTCCTCGTGAATCGAGAGGTCTCCTACCGATGGATAGCAGAGCATCTGATTGTTGTGTGTGTGTTTTTGTTTGTCTTGATTCTTGTTTTGAGTCATTTCGAGTGTCAATAGATGTGTTTAGGTTGTTTTACCTTCGTTTTCTCTTTGTTGAGTCGTGGTGTATTGTGGTCAGTCGTACGCTCAATACCCAGTTAAGAACTCATTTTTCATCTCAATTTCAAAAATAAATCGTTTTGTGCTCAGAGTGCCGTGCCATTCTCAACATGTGTGCAAAACAGAATTTCTTCTTTCATAAACTGCAGGGTTCAACCCATGTCATGTGAGAACAATAAAACTAGGACCTATCTGAAGCTATATGGGTTCCGGACTGCAAAGCAAAAGAAAAGAGGGAAAATTTGGAGCATCTTAGCATGTTTTAACTTTAGCAAAGTTCGAGACTGCATTCCAGGTGCACCTTCTCAGGCCTCGCCCTTCTCTGGAGTATGAGTGTACCCCGACCCCAAGTTCAAGCTTGCTTCAGGTCAGAATGGCAATTAAAGCAGCATGCAAATGTTACCCCTCGCCAATATGAACAGGGTGTGTCTTTTCTGAGTTAAGCACGTTGCAAAGTCCTTCGAGAGGTAAATTTGAGGCACCAAAGTACATATTTACCCCCCTTCTTGCATAGAATGTGCACTTTCATATACACTTTTGTTGCATGCGTGCACTTTCACGCTACTTTTGAGAGCATTACTGCCTAGCTATATCATCTATTATGTCTATTGCATTGCATATAGCATCTATCGCATGCATCTACTGCTTTATCCATTTTATCGCTTGCATCCTTTCCATGTTAAGCTTAGTTTGGCATGTGCTCATACATTTGCTTAATTGAAGCATGGTTCTGTGATAATGTGTACACGCCTATTCCACTGAGAGAATTATGGTCTAAGGATTTCGGTACCTTTTCTGTGTTAGACGTGGTCTGTTTTGTGTCCGTGCCTTTTCTAGGTAAAATGTGGTTCGACTTACGCCTTACTCACTGTATCCATCGCATCGTATTTTGTTTTGTTGCATTCAGCATGTAGGATCATTATCTTTTCTCAGCAGATCATTCCTTACTTATATCGTGCCACCCAATTACTTGTATTCTTTCTGCGAAACACATAGTTCTGCATGTGCATACGCCTATCCTACTAAGAGAGTTGTGGTTTGAGGGCTCCGGCACCTTTTCTATGTTAAACGTAGTTTGATTTTGCATCTCCATCTCTTTATGATATTTGTGTGGTTTTGCACTGCATGTGGTTTGATAATTCAATTACATTGTATATCATGTGCATTGCTTCGTTGCATTGCATATCGTCTGTATTGTTTTGTTATATTGTGTATCATTTTGCATCCTGTCCCTAAACTACACTGGTTTGATTCTTTGCAAATGGATATGTAGGCAACCCTCGGGTTCAACCAACTGCATTTGCATTTTGTTTATCTGTCCAAGTCATCGGCCTTGTCAAAAATGGGTCGTCTCTGGGCTTTGACATTCACTCACGTCATTTCATTACTCTGAGCTCTGTCAAAGAGGGGCAACTGTAGACACCCCATTTTTGACCGCCCTTAAGACTTGGGCACAACTGATTGCTTACTTGACGATGCAGGATATCTTGTGCAAAGGTTTGATTTCTTCGGCAAGGAGAGCATCAAATCCCAAACCTCACACCCCTTTTTGGACCAAAACCATTTTAGCCAAAATGATCTCAGACCTTAAAACCCCTCTTTCAAAACATTTTTGGAAAAAGTTTCTATGTTGTTCCGAGGCTCGCATTTCGTTAAATGTTGCGCTTTTCGGTAAACCGAGCAAGGACAAAGTGGAAATGAATGAAAGAGAGATGAAATTTTTGAAAAATCTTTCAAAACACCTTATTTAGAGGTTTGGAGTTAAAGAAAATTGGAGGAGAGGGAAGAAAACAAAGTTGGGAAAGAATATGGGCATGAACCGTTAAGAGAGAGTCTAGCAGCCCTTGCTAAATTAGGCCTATTCGTTTCTACACTTGGATTTCAGCTATGAGGCCACCACTGTTGGAAAGTGGACTTCCGGGGCTTCATTTTGCACTCAAAAATCTCCTAAAGCCGAGTTTGGATGAGGGAGATATGGTTGGTTGAAGTTGGGCAGCAATCCGGTTAGGATTGAAACTGAGCAGTCTTCACTAAAAGAGGCATATCTTTTTGCACACTTGGAATTTTGATGTGAGGCTGACACCATTGGAAAGAAGACTTCTGGGGATTCAATTTAGGCACAAGATTGACCTGCAAAGGAGTCCAGACGAAGGAGATCTGCCCATTTTAAGTTGGACCTGGAGGGCAGATTTTTGCTGTCGGCCACTTGTTGTGCTTGTCGGCCACTTTTAGTAGCCGAACAACCACTTTAAGTGGCCATCAACCACTGGTGTCCGAAACTCAGATATTTTGCAGATATTTCTCCTCTAGCTGTTCTACACTGCTCCAGCTGTCCCATTTTTAGATATTTTCGACCAAGGCTCTTTTTTTTTTTTTTTTCTATATATAGAGGCCATATCTCTCATATTGCAAGGTTAGAAAGTTTGGGAGCCTCTCTCTCTCTACAATCCTCTATCTCTATATTTCTCTCTCTCTTGAGCTTTTGTGCTTAGAAGCTTGAATACTTCCAACTTTAACCTATCAACCTTTAACCAAAGTAGTTCATCTTTGGGCTGAGGTTGCTTGAAGCTCTCTTGGAGCCTCCTTTGAGCTTTAGAAGGGGTTTTGAGCTTGAATTTGTGCCTGAAATTGTCTTGTGCTTCAAGAGGTATAAGACTCACCTTTAGAACTTGTCTTACATAACTTGTGTTACTATCTTTTGCACTGTTTTGGCCTGGTTTTTCAACTACAAAAAACTATGTTTTTGAGGCTTGAAAATGGTGGTTTAAGTCTTGGTGAGTTAGGGGGTTGTCTCATTTTTTTTGTTCCTTAGCTTGTGAAGCCTTTTGTGCCATTTCTTACCACCTTTAAACCAAAATTTTTGGCCTTTTTAACCACTAAAATTTAGAGTTATTTCAGTGGTAAAAATCAACTTTTGAAGTCCAAAATAGGAGGGGTTAGCCTCCCCTCCTTGTGTCTTGCTTCCATGCCTAGGTTGCTTCACATGTTAGCTTGATTTTCTAGCCTAACTTAGCTAATTCAAGCATGTTTTAGGATTTATTTTGGCATGTTTCAACTCTGTTTTGGGCCGGTTGGAACACTTGAGGCTTGCTTTGTGTGCTTGTAGTGCAATTGTGCTTGTTAGTCTAGCTTGTGCTATGTTTTGGCCTCTTATTCTAGCTATCTTTAGCTTAATTCAAGCATGTTTTAGGACTTATTTTAGGCTGTCTTAGGACTATTTTGAAGTGTTTGTACCTTTTGAGCTTTGTATTGCATGCCTATAGTGTAATGGTCTTCACTAGCTCATTGTTTGCTTTAAGCATGAGGTGCATGAGGTGCTTGAGTTGCTTGCATGTTATAGTGTTATTTTGCATAAAATCTTAGCATCATAATCTCTGTCACATACTCATTTGTTTCACTCTTTCATTCATTTTGAAAGTTGCTTTGAACCCCTTGTTGGCTTGAGTGAGAAATTAAGACACTTATGCGTAATGGTTTTAATCCTCTTTTGAGGGTTTCTACTAACCAACGACATGAGGACTCTTTCATGCTCAAGGCACTTTTGGTTTAAGCCTACTTTCAATTAGAGGACTCTCACCTTGGACTTAATCAATTAAAGAATGGATCAGTAATGTAAAATGAGCAAACAAAATGAACAAAGTAAAGGAGGCAAGATTAAGCATCTTTGTGTTGCATTGCATGTGTTCGAATCGGATGTTAATCCGAACACAAGAAAAATGGGGCGTTTCATACTCAAAGTGATGAAACGTGCCACTTTTCTTGGTCAACGTCACCCTTGATCATGCATGATAGGGTGGTGGTCCTTCGAGTCTTATTTGTTCATTCATTAAGCTTGTACAACTTGGCTCTCTAGCCATCATGCATTGAAAATGCTTGGTTGATGGTTCGAAGGCCAAGAGTTACCTTCCTTTGAGTTTGTGCAATGATAAGGAGGGTAGTAGTACACACATTCCTTGAAAATACATTACTTTGCCTCTGTTTTCTCTCTGTTGCAGCAAAAGGAGAAGTCCAGGGATGTGGTGGCCGACTGGCCAGTTTTAGTGGCCGCCGACCACTTGAAGTGGCCGATTGGCTAGTTGTAGTAGCCGACATCCACTTTTTGTAGCTGACCGGCCACCAGTCAAATTTTGCACAAATATGCTCCTGAGTTGGAGCAGAGGCATTCTGGGAGTTGGTACAATTTTCGGTGATCAAAACGAGTGCAAACAGAGGCATCTGATGGCAAGGCAGTGGAATTTTTGGGTGGAGCAACCAAGCATGCATGCATCCTCACCTCGAGGCCATTTAATTGCTTTAGTTAGCTTAGAATAGCTAGTTAACTCGAATATTGTACTTAATTAGTTAGTGTAACTAATTCTTCAATTCCGATTTGTAATATTTAACTAGCTTAGAATAGTTAGTTAATTTGTTTCAATTGTTGTAATAATTAGCTTAGAATAGTCAATTAGTTTTGGTTTGTTATAGTTAGCTTATTCATTCGGACCCTCCTTCGCGAGGGCGCAATGTTGTAATAAGTGTGCATGTGTGTGCATATGTCTTCCAACCCCACGTCTTTCTCCCTTTTATTTAATCGCTCTCGATGGTTAGATTAGGGTCATGTTTCAATTAGCATACCTTATGCTTGCATGTTTGCATCCATTCATTTGTCTTGCATGCACCGAGGCTCGGCGTATCATTCAAACTACATTATTATCTCAATACCTTCTTTGAATACGTGTTTCAAAGCATGTTATCAAGTTGTTTTGTATGCAATATTAGTAGCCGAGCCTATCAATTGCATTATTGCTTGTGTTGCATTAGGCATCTTGTACAGTTAGGATCATGCATTCTTTCTAACTAGTTTTTGTTTTGGCTTGGAGTACTCGGTGAGTTTTATGCTTTAGCATACTTGCATGAGTGTAATTGCCATATTGCCATGTTTCGCATGCTTGCCATGAGGCTATGTGCTTACTGCTAAACTACATGAATGCCTATGGATGAAGGCTTTGTTGTTTGAATTGGAACAATTCAACGAATGTGAGTTTTAAGCCCACTTGAGGTGGAAAATCACGTTTTAAGCCTATCATGCTTGATGGCAACTCCACGTTTTAGCCCACTTGAGGGTGGCAAATTCAAACCATTTTCGAAAACAAACATAAGTTGAGTTGTTCCAATTCTTGCGATTTTAGTCTATACTTTCTTGTGCGCATAACATAGTAATGTTAGCTAATAACCAGAATAAGAGCACATAAGATTTATAAAATAACATGTCATGGTTAGTAGAGGCCGATCTTTGATCGGGGGAGCGGGGGTGCTCATTTCAGGACCTTTCCCTCTCGTACCCAAGTTCTCGAGCTGAGGCAACTTTGGTAATGACGGACACGTGGCCTTTGGCACGAGTCAAGGTTTTCTAAATTTCCTAAAAACAAAATATTTAAGTGGCGACTTTGTAATCTGGAAAAACAGTCCAATTTTAGCATTATTTGATTTAAAATCGATTTTTCAAAATGATTTGCCGGATTCGACTCTTTGGTGTTTATTAGTTTCACATTGCACTTTGTGAGATTAGATTCAGAACCGTGACAGGAGTTCGAACTGTAGGACCAATTCGAGCTTTCCGAAAGGGGGCGCGAAAAAGTCGAGCTACAATCGTGATACTGATTGAGCAACCTTTGAAGTCCCTGTTGGAACAAGGAGATCTGATAGGTAGGCAGTAGTGCTAGGCCAATATGACCTGGAATTTAGGCCTAGAATAGCAATTAAGGGCCAGGTTTTGGCCGACTTTGTGGCGGAGTTCATACCTAGTGCCATCCCACGTCGGACTCCGGCGAGCCGCGACTTGGGGTGCCCAAGAGAGCAAGAAGAAACCCAGTTGGGGCCAAAGAACCCCACTCAAGCAAAAAAGAAGAAAGAAGAAAAACCAAAGCTCTGCGACATCTACATCGGCGACTACTTCCGCTTGTTTGTTGATGGAAGTTCAAACCGTTAAGGAGCGGGGGCAGGGGTAGTGTTAGTATCACCAAATGGGCGAATGTTAGAATAGTCTATTCGTTTGGGGTTCAAGGCCTGAAACAATGAAGCAGAGTATGAAGCACTAATCGCAGGGTTGAAGTTAGTAGCAACAATGGAAGCCAATGAGGTGGTAGTCTTCTATGACTCCCAACTTATTGTGAATCAGGCAACAGGCGAGTACGCAGCCCGAGATGAAAGAATGATAGTGTGAGAACCCGAATATAAAAATTAAGTAAATAATTAAATAATAATAATATTACAATCTCAAATATTTTGGTGGTGAATCCTAAAGTGCAAATTAAATATTTGGAAGGTCTTTTAATTAATTTTAAAACCTAAAATAAATTTATGGTGAAAGTCTTTAATTTAAAGGCAATATTTATTATTTAAAAATAAATAAATAAATAAATAAATAAAATTAAGTGCCAAATTAGTAAGCATATTTTGATCTAATAATATTTGTATTTTAGTGAAGATAGAAATTAAAATAATATAAAGAGATAATAATTTAAAACCTTTTGTTTAGATATATAAATAACAACCCTAGTATTCCTAGCAGCCACAGCCACAGCCGCAGCAGTGAGGAGGAGGGAGAAACAGTGGGAGAAGAGAAGTCGTAATCCGAGTCTTGGACTTAGGTTTCGTAGTAAGGAGGTAAGCTTTTGAACCCTATCTTCCTTTGTTCCTCATCTTCCTTCCGTTATCTTAATATATCCAGTGGGTTAATTAATTGGGTAGATGAAGGATGATATATTATTATGCCTAACCAATATTATATTGCAAGGATGATGTATACATCGGTGGAGTGTTTCATGAGAGTTCATACACCCAATATTGTAGTTTAGGAATTAACTAAAGATGATGTTGGGGGACAGATTTTTTAGTAGGTCGTGGGCCTTTGAAGAGCCAATGTGGGTATGCAATAGTATTCTAGAAATTTTAATTGAATTCATAATGTTGCTCCTAAGAATATTAATTTCCAGCAAACTTTAGAAATTAAGAAATCATATCATACGATTGAATTTTGAAATGAAATTTTTACAGTATATTAATTACATATTGAATTTCATATCTGAATTTTTTCATAATATTTGGGAGTCAAAATCCATATAAACTGATGCGTTTAAATCTGTCCAGAAAACTAATTTAAAATAGTAAGTTCGGAAGAATCGTTCTCTTTGGGTATAGATCCGAAAATTATCAAATTAGTGTCATTAGAACCGGTTACGAGTCTAGTTTCGTACATTTTTTCCCTTGCATTGATTGCTCATGTATACTAAGAGAACCATTAATTTCTTTAAAGTGCTGTAGAAAACAACCTGTTTACATATAATTAATTGTAGATAATTATTTTGATAAGCAAATCAAGTAAAACCAATTGGGTTTGAAACTTAGGATATATTACTTGATATCTGGAGGGTTTTGGAATTTTTCGAACGACGTGGAGTGGGTTTTGTAATTTTCAAAGTTAGCAAATAGATTGGGAAAGCTTGTTTAAAATTCTGTTTTATCTTAAAGTTACTTTAATTAAGCTTCGATTTGAACCCATGTCTTGGGTGATTTTAGACCTTGAAGAACATGAACTTAGGTAATATTTAAGAGTAACGGTGAGTTGGGTTGAGCCGTGTTAGTGTGCTTTAGTTTGAGGTTACTTAGTTCCTATTCTTTAGTATTTTTAAATTAGTAGTGACGTGTAGTTTTCATACTTGGTTCAGGGCACTAGTTGGACTTTTATACTCTATTTGAGGATTACATTATTCCATTTCTAGGTGAGTAGTTTCATGCTACATATTTTTATAAATGTTCCCTTACCCTGAACTGTTGTAAAATTTACTTATTGTTTCAGGACTAAACTGTTTTGATAAATTATTATATTATCAATGGAATCAAATTATTTCTGAAACATGTGTGAACTTGGCATACTGTAAACTATTTGTTTTGGTCTCATCTTTATAATGGTGAACTACCATGTTTTGCGAAACTGATGTGTGTTGATTATTGGGACCATCTGTATATTTTAGTCCAAGGAAATTATTCCACTGTGTGTGGTGACTCTGGCCACTAGAGAACAGATCTGGGTTGGGCCGTGATGACTCTAGTGCTCAACGATTGTAAGGAAAAGACTTAAGTTAAGCTAGGTGACCTTCAATCAGATCCTCTTAGAGAAAAGGCTCGGGTTGCCACCCTGAGGATGACTCTTAGTTCGGTATTGGATCCAACAGGGCTTATAGCCTTGAGAAGTATGTGGCATGTTACTTGTATTTCTTGGTATCTAGAAAATTATTGGTGTTCATGTTGTAATTTGTTTTAAGTGGAAAATGTCATTTATCATGTTCTTGAGAGACATGAGTATTTTAACTGTTGAACTGTGGAACCTTCTTTTTGAAACAGATTGTCTTTACCAAACTGTATGCCAATCTAGTTTCCGTGATATATATCTTATTTTGGAATTGAACCCTGTTTTCAAAACTATATTTACTATCCATGTTGCTACTCATTGAGCTATCAGCTGACCTAGTTGTTTATCAATTCCAAGTGTTAGAAGGACTTAGAGTGGACTCATGGTGTAGCGGGGACTCAATTGCATGGACCTCTAGGACATTTATTTATTTTGTTTTAGATTGTTATGTTAAGATGTGTATATTTATTTTTATTTTTTTTTATTGGGGCTCATTTAGGATTTTTTGATATGTGTGCTGTTTATATCCCACAAGTTTGGATTGTATTGTTTACGGTTGGTTTTTCCGTTTATTATTGTGGCATGTCACTGGATTGAGTTTGGTTATTTATTATTGGACTTTTGTTTAATTGTTCAATTTGATTATGGTTTTGTGTTTAGGCTTACGTGTGCCTTGGGCTAAGGCCCTGTGGGCCACGGCCGGTCATACCCGGGTTTGGGGTGTGACAAATAGCCTATGTCAAGGAAGTTGTTAGACTACTAGCATTGTTCCAGGATTGTCGGCTACAACAGGTTAGCCGAGATGATAACAGCCATCCCGATGCCTTGGCTAACTTGGCTAGTGTAATGAAATCAGGAGAGGCAAGGACAATAATGGTTGATTATTTGTCAGGCCCAAGTATGGAGCCACTAATCACAGAGTACGAAGCAATGTGTGTGGAGATGAGACCAAGTTGGATGGATGCAATAGTGATGTTCCTTAGGGATGGCAAGCTGCCAGACGACCGAAAAGAGGCACATAAGACCAGGTTGAAATCGGCCAAGTTCAGCCTAACAGCAGATGGCCATCTATATAGGAGATCCTTCACTGGTCCCCTTTTGAGATGTGTGCATCCCTCATAAGTTGAAGACTTCTTGTATGAAATACATGAAGGAGTATGTGGAAGCCATGCTAGGGGTAGATCACTTGCTCATAGGGCCATTACTTAGGGGTATTGGTGGCCCTACATACAGAAGAATTCTAAAGCCTACGTCAGAAAGTGCGGGAAGTGTCAAAGGTTTGCACCTTTGATACATCACCAGCATCAGATTTGAACCCAGTATCCAGCCCTTGGCCATTTGTCCAGTGGGGCATGAACCTTGTTGAACAACTGCCCCAAGCAACTAGGCAAAGGAAGTTTCTGCTGGTAGCAACTGATTACTTCACAAAGTGGGTAGAATCTGAACCCCTTGCAAAGATTCGAGATATTGATGTGAAGAACTTCATATAGAAGAACATCATCACCAGGTTTGGGATCCCAAGGGCAATAATGGCAGACAATGGTACACAGTTTGATAATAAGCTAATCAAAAGCTTTTGTGTAATGTACAAAATCAAGAATTACTACTCTACTCCAAGTTTCCCTCAGAGCAATGGTCAGGCAGAAGCATCCAATAAAATTATCTTGGATGGGATCAAAAAGAGGCTGGAAGCAGCAAAGCGAAAATGGGTGGAAGAGTTGCCCAATGTACTCTGGGCATATCGGACTACGCCGAGATGATCAACTGGGGAGTCTTCATTTGCCATGGCTTATGGCACTGAAGCAGTTATCCCATTGGAAGTTGGCATCCTAGGGATCAGAACCCAGGGAGTAGAGAATGGGACTAATGAGGCATTTCTAGCTCGAGATCTGGACCTATTGGAGGAGAAAAGAGATAGAGCAGCACTTCGGCTGGGGGCATACCAACAACAACTTGCTAGGGCTTACAATAAGAAGGTCAACCCAAGAGAGTTTAAGGTTGGCGACCTTGTCCTAAGAATGGTCGTCGGCAACAAGAAGGATCCTAGGGAGGGAAAACTTGGCCCAAACTGGGAGGAGCCTTATAGAATCATCTCGGTTGCCGGCAATAGGGCATATCTGCTTGAAGACACTGAGGGCAAAGAGTTGCCAAGACCCTGGAACACATGCAACTTGAAGTTTTTTTATCATTAATTTTTTGTTTTCAAAGTTTATGTCATAATTTTATTGGTCAAAGTAATAAAAGCATGCTAGTTTGATTTTTATGATTTTTAAAATTTGTGCGATAAGATTGACCAGTCTTATCGCACAAATTATAACTTAGACTTATTATATGGTAGAGTTGAATTATACTTGCATATAATAAAGTTAAACTAAGTTGGCGATGTTTCTGAATGAAACATGACGAATAACTTAGATTTATTATATGACGGAGTTGAATTATACTTGCATATAATAGAGTTGAACTAAGTTGGTGATGTTTCTGAATGAAACATGACAAATAACATAGAATTATTATATGGCAGAGTTGAATTATACTTGTATATAATAGAGTTGAACTAAATTGGTGATGTTTCTAAATGAAACATGACGAATACCTTAGACTTATTATATGGCAGAGTTGAATTATACTTGCATATAATAGAGTTGAACTAAGTTGAATTTATCTAGGTTTGCCATGTTGGCAGAGTTAAACTTAGAGTGGAGCTAAGTGTGCTTTCGTCGGATTAACAGAGAAACCAAGGTTGAACACCTCGGCTAGTCTTTGCTTGAATACGATTTCGGTGAAAGACTATAAACGCATAATGTGAACTTAAGTGCAACTTAGGTTCACATTAGGGGCCAGGAAACTAGAATAATGAATAATCTTAAGAGTTTGGGACATGTTGAAATTTTTTAGAAGAATTTAGAAGTTAGAGTTGGCTTAACACTTGTTGAAATTTCAGAAAAAGTTACAAGTTGAAGTTAGCCGAGATGACCAACCAAGTTGCCAAGCTTGGAAAGGTTGGAAGGGTGAAGTCTTGATAGAAGACAACAAATGCAAGTAAAGAAGCAGTACTTGATTGAATAAGTTTAAAGAAATAAACACTTGTAAAAGTATTTCGAAATATTTTTAAGTGTTAGCCGATGTATTCCAATTGTTGGCCAAAACAAACAGTCAAGGTTTATATCCGAGGTACCCCATCCCGAGGTGATTACACAGTTAAGCTGTGCTTTGAAGAAATGAAAAAAATATTCTATGTATAGAAACATGCATAAAAGAAAAGAGGGCATACATTCAACACTTAGAAGAAAATGCATGCATTCACCGAAGAAACTTGTTCAAATACAAAAAGGCATTTCGGCTTGGCATAAGAGGTTACTTGTCCAAGTTACAAAAGAGAAGTTACAATTGAAAGGGAAAAAGTTCAAAGTAAAAGAAAAGAAAATTCTAAGTGTTGGAGACATGGGCACTGGTCTCAGATTGTTCAATCTCGGTTGTTGGCGTTGTGTCGACCTCGGTTGGCAATGTGGCTTCCTTTTCCGCTGTTATCTTGGCATCGATTTCCAGCAAGGTCTGGTCCAAGCTCTTCTTGGCTACCTAGACCTTAGCCTCAAAAGTTGTTTGTTTGGGAGAGGGAGCCTTGGAAGCCAAGTCTTCTTCCTCATCATGAGTCAAGTCCAGGACTTGATCATTTAATGTTAGAGACTTGGCCCCAACAGCGACCCCTTCCTCTTCTTCAGCATTCTCTGCATCGGTTTCTTCCTTATCGGCCTCCTCGTCTGACTCTTTGGAAGTCGGAGGAAAAGGCACTTGGAGTTTGTTGATATCTCGGAGGTCGGAATCCATAGGGATAGATAATTTGTTGAGAGCTGCAGTCCAACCGAGGTAGAAGCCTCGGTTGCAGGCTTGGTTGACTTGATCTTTGTACGTGTCACAGACTGCAGCTTGTCTCTCTGAGAAAGCTTCCTTATCAGTTGGCTTGATCTTGGCTTCCTTTGTAACGAGTACTTCTTGGAGCTCTTCTCTTACCTCGGCAGTTTTGGCCTCAGCATCCTTGATCTCAGACTTTAGTACTTCAGCTACAGTCTCGGCCGCTTCAGCTTTTTCCTCGGCCTGGTCTTAGGCTCGTCTGGCTGCCTTGGTCTGATCTTATAGAACTTTGATTTTGGCCTCGGCGTTATTTAAAGAGGCGAGGAAGCCAGCAACCTCTTTGGTCTTGTGGACCAATTCTTTCTTCAAATCCTTGGCTTTCATTGCAAAGGAATGAGCATGCTAGATCACCTAGAAGAAAAGGGATGAACAAGTTAGTAAAATTTTGAAGTATGAGAACTGGAAGTAAAAAGCCAGAAAAGACAACAGTTGTAGACTTACCAAAACAGAGTGCTGCATCATTAAAGCAAAATTTTCATACCTCGTGATCTCGGCCATATAGTTTAGATTGGTTGGGAGAAGAACGGCTGTGGAAAGTGCGACGCCGACCTCGATATTGTCAATGGCACTGTCACCGGCCTTAATTGGTTGGTCCCCAATCATGATAGCAGGAGCCCAGGGTTCATCAGCTTTAAATGCACCCGAGATTGCTGCAGCTTCGGACCTCGACTTCTTTGACTGAGCAATATCAGTTGGATCGGCCTCTTTTTTGCAGCGGAGGATGTTTTCTCGATTTCGACAAGTTTGGAGATTGGTACTGTATCTTCAGATTCAATTTCGATGGCAGAGGCTTTTGCCTTAGGCCTCTTTACCCTTTTTGGTTTTTGTTTGTGTTGAGATTGCGATGGTGAAGAAGAGGCGACAATGACCACTCCTGGCAAGTCGGCTAAGAGGTCCTCAACAACAATTTTTCGGCCCATGTCTTCAGCAATAGCAGCGAGGGTAACTTTGGTGCCAAAATGAATTGCTGTGAAGGCTGTTGGTGGGTTCGCTGGATCGTAAGCCGACGCCTCTGAGTCTTGATGTTTACGGCTACGAGTCCTGCCTACTGGTACGTTTGCTGAGGCACAATGTCGGTGTCGGCGCTAGGATGTCGAGATAAGTTACGGGGCAGAGGTTGATGCCAGCTCAACTGGATCTGAGGAGGAGGCCTGGTCTGGCCTAGGTGATGAAGAGACTGGAGGAGTTGTGGTAGAAGGAGGAGTCTTGCTTCAACGGGGAACGTCAGGCATGGCCGACTTATAGGTCAGAATGTAATTAAGCAGTAGTGGGGCCTTGCGTTTTTCAACTGGCAAATCTAGTAGCTTTTTCAGATCCTTGCTGGGGAAAAACGTTTGTCGAAAATCCTTTGCCGGCTGGGGAAGAGCTATAAAAGAGAACAAGAAAAAACATTCAGAAAGAGATATATGAGTTGACAAGTCCTAACAGAAATATGATTAAAAGGTTGACTCGGTTCTTACCATCACCCTCTTTAAACACCGATCAACGCAGAGGGAAGAGATGAAGATCATCATCAGGAGCAAACTCCTAGTTGCTCGAGACGATAAGGTAATCATCTCCAGCACCCTTGTTAGAGTTTGGGAGGTCAGCTATGATTTTGTAGGCAGTGGATCTGGGTTTCAGGTGGTAAATGTAGCATTTTTCAAACTTTAGGCCACACATGGTATAACAATACTGAATGTCGGCTAAAGTGATCTTGGCCTTTTTTCGGTGTGTTAGTTCGATTATGCCATTAATAACCCTATATGAGTTGATGGCAAGTTGCATAGGGTTAAGTTTGTAGTAGTGAAGGACCTCACGGAAAAGAGTGTCTAAGGGGAACCAAAGTCCACATTCTATAAAGGCAACTTCGGGGCAAGGCATGGAGTCTTTGTCGGGCATGATGAAATCCTCCTCCCTAGCTAACCTAATTTGGACGTCGGCTGGGATTGAAAACTCTCTCTTGAATTGCTCAAGTTTTTCTGGGGTATCTTTCCTCCACCTGAACATACCCATTATCTCGGCTAAAAGTGGTTGGACAATAGAGTGATGGATATAAATTTGAATACCTCGGCTAAAACCTAAACAGGGACTTATGCAAGGGTTTTTGGAGATCTAAGAGTGACTTGTTTTGATTTTCCTAAAAAAAACAAGGTTCTAAGGCAAATCCCAATCCTAGAAACAACAGAAACATGGACTGAGGGAAAAATCTGGAAAAACAACAAGAAAAGCAGAAAAAGGAGCATGATTCAAAAATCAAGAAGGCAACCAAAATTCAAGAGTCAGGAAAATCATAAATTTGCAGAACAATGAGTGAGTGTGTGCAAGGCAGTGTGCAAAAACAGGAAGCAATACGCACACTCTCAAATTTAAGAACATATTATATTATGGTAAACAGATTCAAGAAATGAGAAATGTTGACCAAAACATGAAGATAGAAATAGAAGACAACTATAAATGCATATATAGATTCCACAAAAACAGATGTGAAGTAAAACGTATCGCAAAATTCAAAGGAAGTCATATGAGCATAGCCAAGAATAGTAAACAACAATGAAGAATTAAAATAAAAAGGAATCGGAGGACTTACCGATCGAAGCAGGGGTGAGATACGCCAGAGTCGGACAATTTGAGTGATCAAAGTCAAATAATGAGTGGTGTGCCGGCGGTAATGAAGAATGCAGTTGCAGAGAGCTCGTGAACGCAACAATAGAAGATTTGGAAATGTTAGAGAGAGAGAGAGAGAAAGAGAGAGAGAAGGAAAATTAAATTCATGAAAGTGAAAAGACATAGGGAGAAGAAAGAGTTTTGTTAAAAACTCAAAAAAATGACAAACCATAATGAAATGCCTTGGACTACGTGCTTGTCAGGCGGCGTGTGCAGAAGTGATGCGACCTAATAGCGCGTGTCAGGTACGAACTAATAAGAAAGGACGCGTGGCAGAAACGGTTGAGAAAAACCGTGTGTGGCAGCTCATGAGCAGCTAAAACTCTTGGAGTTCTTGATTAAATGAAGCGAAAACCTCGGCCAAAGGAACGATCTCGGTTTAGGAACTCAAGGAATTTGGTTCTTAAGCCTTGGTCATTGTTAAAGATGGACTGTTGAGTCATAAACACTTGAAACCGACGAGTCATGATCTCGGTCGAAAGGGAAGAATGAATTTTAGCCGACATAAACATGCAAATAGGCGATGTAGATTCCATCACCTCAGGTTGCCGAGGTAATATAACCTAGGGGCAGTTGTAGGGACATATTTTGTGAATGACAGCATGTGGCCAAGGTGACACCGAAGGGTCAGCCGAGGTACCATGCGACCTGGTCCTGATGCCGAGGTGATCTCGACTAGGCTGAGGTTACCTGCGAAGATGTTGGAATCCGAGATGAGCGGATAAGGGGTAAGTGTCCTAGAATAGGAGAGGATCTAAGTCTTGATAAGGATAGGGCTCAAGAAGAGTTTCATCTCTATCTAGATGAAGGTCCAGGATGAGCATTGATCTTGAGTCCACTGAAGTGAGGCTTCTATAGGGATCAGGTCAGTGTTGGCTATAAAAGCAGGGCACCCTCGTGGGTCTAAGGTATGTTTTGATTTATGAGCAATAAGTTCTTTCTTGTGAGTTTAAGCACAATTTGCTATCTTTGAGAGATATCGATTAATTACTTGAGCGTCAGAGTGCCCCCGGGGTGGACGAACCACTGCCGGATTCTTATCTTTCTGTGATAGGTTGTTCGGGTTTAATCTATTCTGCCGGTGCTCTTCAGCTGAGTTTCCCCATTTGGTTGTGTGGTCAAAAATCAACACCCCCATGTTTCACCTTAATTAGGAATACAAGTATTGCTCATAAATACACACAATATCCTAAACAAGGGTGTGTATGTGTGTGTGTCTGCGTGCGCGCTTGCGTGTGTGTGTGTGTGTATGTGTGTGAGAGAGAGAGAGAGAGATGGAGTAGAAATGCTTTACCTGAATAATTTGCCGATGAAAGATCCCTTCAGACAAGTATTGGACTCATCACTTCCACCAAGATTTTAACAATTATTTGATAAGAAAAACAAATGCATAATCCCAAACATAAGAGGTATAAAAGAGGAAAACGAGAACAAAAAAGTATGTGTGAAAGACAAACCAATTCTGAATGAATTATAGACTGGGAGAGTCTCAAAGTGAAAAAAAAGTAAAGGTCACAAAGAACAATTGACCAAGACCACAAAGTTTGTGTGAGAGATTCATAAGAAGGGCGAGGTTTTAGGATATTCGCTCGAGCACAACTTTGGTCGCTCGAGCGGTCTGTAAACTATGCAAAAGTATTGGTTGCATGATTTTTCCGCTCGACGAACGCTCGATGGTCACTCGAGTGCAAGACTGAATAAACAAGGTCCTCGCTCGAGCGCAACTTTGGTTGCTCGAGTGGTCTGCAAAATTTTGTAAAATTTCTGGGAGCATGAATTTTACGCTCGAGCCAACTTCTTCTCGCTCGAGCCAACTTCTTCTCGCTCGAGCTGAGATGCAAAGCAAAGGGTGGTTGCTCGAGCGATGATGCAAAATTTTAGAATTTCCAAATTACTTCCTAAGCTTCAAAACTCAATTTCAAGACTTCAAGGCACGTCCTTTTGGGCCCAAAAGTTGAGGAAACATGTGTAAACTTGTAAAACATTGTGAATTCAAAATCATTTCTCAAAATCAAAGCCCAAAAGCAAGTGAATTATGTTAAGTTCAAACTCAAAACTCATGATACAAACATGCATGTAATTTCTTTGAACTCAACCCTTCAAATCATGCTCAAACAAGGTAAATTGATGGAAAACATGATAAAGTCTCAAAACTAAGTTGAAAACATGACATGCATGGAAGAATTACTTGAAATCAACTTCAAAATACTATGAAATGCACATTTATTCTCTAGTCTTATGCTTTCCTACCTCATTAGTTCATTCCATGCATTAATCTTTCATTATCTTTTGAATCCACAAATTGAATGAGTCAACTACATAACTTAAGGGTTGGATTTCTTACCTACAAACCTCAATTCCTTGAATTCTTGAGTGATTCTTCCCCACTTCTCAAATTCTACCTAGGTTCAAGCCAATTCCTTCAAATTCACTAGCAATCTCCCTAGTTGAGCTTGATTTCTTTCTTTCTTCTCTCTCTCTCTCTTCAACGATTGAAGGCTCAAAAATAAGGGAATGAAGAAGTCAAAATGCGCTAGTGGAGTCCAATTAACCTTATATAGGCTAGTTTAATCAAATATAATTAAAGATAGCTAATTAAGCTTAAATCTAATTGAATATAATCTAATTATTTCGTTCTGAATCGAATTTCAATTAAACTAACCATGAAATCCTAAAAATTCTAAATAACACATGTGGAGAAGTGGTTTGGAAATACTCTTCAGATCCTGGGAGACGCTAGTGATCCTCAGCTAGTCACCTGAAAAGATACAAACACTCCGGTCGGGGGTGCCGGAATTAGCACTCCGACGGACAAGTCAGTTCAGACACTCAGGATAGCTTGTTTACTAAGTTAAGTGAAGTGATTCTTACATACCTTTCTAAATCTGTGGTTCTTATATTTATACTTGCTTTCTGGGCCTCAGGGCCTGAGCCTACTTTTATCCCATTCCCCTTTTATTTATTCGGAGCTACTGATCTCCGGCTATTCGGCCTTCCTAACATATTCGGCATCCTAGTCACGCAATATGAAGCCGAATAATATCTGATTTCTTGGGTATGCACCTTCCGACTCTTCTATTTATTCGACTCCCACAATTGCCCCCAAGCACTCTACCAACGACAGTTGGCTGGAGTGCTTGGTTCTGAATTTCGAAAAGTTAGAGCCAAAATTCGGCGGTTGGCCTCATCCTCATGCGGATATCTAAGCGCACCCCTTTCGGTTGTCGTGTCAACTTCCCGCGCCCTCGTACGTGTCTATTTATTGTGATTTAAAATTTTGACGTCCTTTCAAGTATGTATTTTATGACGCTCGTCGCTGGATTGCCTTTTGAATCGTCCCTGCAACTCTCTTCTCCGTTATCCTCTTCGTCCTTTGTAAGTTCTCTCATTCCTTGCTTCGAAGACTCTTTCTGGTTTATTCCTTCCTTGGCATATTCTTATAAAGGGTATGGCGAAACATTTAAAAGACCTTCTCTCGTCAAATCGAATTGCTGGCTTTAAACGCCATTTCTCCATTCCTGACGATGTCTGTCTATCGCTTGTGGCAGACGACACTCTTGATATGGAGAGGGAGGACAAAACCACGATTGTCTTTCCTCTTTTGTCAATCGCAAAGGGTGGAGTCTGTTTTCCCCTTCACCCGTTTCTTAGGGCTGTGCTTCGCCATTGGGGTTTAATCCCCTCCCAATCCAATGTGAATTTCTTTAGAATTATAATGGGGGTTATAGCGTTCAACCGTCGCCTTAGAATTAACCTTGGCATTCCAGCCATCCGGCATTGCTATGCCTTGGCTAAGTCTTCTGGTCGGCACGGGCGTTTCTTCCTTAGGGCCAAGGATATCGACCATCAGCTAATTACTATGCTTTCCAGTTCTGGGAAACGAGTTGATGATGTTATGGTCGTTGTCCAGGGTAATTGGGAATTTGGCGAAGGGGAGGATCACGTCAACCCTATTCCTAGACGGAGGGGCGAGCCAGGTGGCTGATTGCCTTCTTGCTTTTATTATTTGTTCATTTTTGTTGTAAAGCCTCTTCTTTGAAATGTTACGGCTTGGCTTGTGCAGGGAACGATTTGAAGAAAGTCCTGTCTTCAACTAACGACGCCGTTCTTTCGGATATCAAAGTCGCGCTCAAGTATTTCCGCCGTCGAAGTCTTCAGCAACAGGGGAGGGCGGCCCACGTTCTGCTTCGTTATAAGCCGACATATACGACCTTATCGGCGGCGGAAAATATCCTGGTTCCGGAGGGTGAAGATTCTCTTATCGCTCTTATTTTGTCTGACTTCAAAAACTTAAGGCAGGTTGGTTTTAAAGGGTCTGATTTGGAGCGAGATATAGCTAATGTTACCGAATCAGATCAGTCTGAAACCGAGTCTGACGAGGTATTGAATTCGGCCGATCCTCCATCCACTTCGGGCCGAGGGGATCTTTCACTTGACGGTGTTTTTCACGGCTTAGAGGATCTTCCCGCCGCAGGCCCCGAAGACATGGCCGGGTTAAGCCTGACAAAACTTGCCAGGAAGGCGAATGTGAAAAGGTTGGCCGCGCGGCGAAGAGCGGTGGCCCTTCTGTCTGAAGTACCACCCGCCACCGAATCTCAACTCTCCCTGCCTGTTAGCGAATCAGAGTCCTTGCGCGTTATTGAGGTGGAGACAGCAAAAAATCGGAATGCTGAATCTACTTTGAACGTGCAGGCCGGCCAAGAAGTTGAGGAAGAGGCAGAGAAATGTCCTACCGAGTTTGAGGCCGGCTCAGAAGAACAAGGCGGCAAACGTCCTCGATTAGAGGGATCGAATGTGATTGTTCCTTTTGTCATTCAGCCGATGATAAAAAAACATGTCGGTTTCTTCTGATGCTTCGGCGCTTAAAGATCCAGAAGTCGCATTCAGCTTGGCTACGTCCTTGTCGTTGCCGTCTGACAGGGAGGCTTTCCAGGTGGAACCAGATCTGAATGTGACAACACTAGCCGCCCAATCGGCACTTTTGGTACATATTCGGACTTTGCTTCACTTAATCCAAATACTATTGAAGTTATGGTTTTAAATTCTTGTTTTGCAGACCGTCGGAAGGATAGCCGATATGGGCCGTTGCCATCGCGACGCCGTCAAACAGATTGGTCGTTTACGAAAGGAAGTTAAGGGCCAGAGGAGAAGGGCCGAGGTCGGAGCTTTGAGGGCGAACAAGGAAGCCTCAAGGGCTGAGGCCGAGGTGGAGAGGGCTCGTAGCGCGGATCAATTGAGATCGGATGCCGAGAAGGAGGTGGACGCGAGCGAAGATGCGCTCAAATTGGCCCAGAAGGCGGTCTCCAAACTGGAGGCTGAGTTGGCTGAAATGAAGGCGGCGAAGGAAACAGCCGACTTGGAGGCTTCCAAAGTATTCGAGGCCGGGAAAAATGCTGGACTGGCCGAGTATTTGGACCAATCCCCAAGTTTGAAAATCGGGGATTCAAACATGGCTGGCACAAAGCCCTTGCTGCTGCTAAAGCGTCATTGATTATGCCAATACCATATGAGCAAGTGGATGTTGAGCCATTAGAGTCTGATTCCGATGACTGATCTGGACGACTGACATAGTTTTTAGGATGTCGAATGTATTTTTACAGTTTTTAATTTGGTATTTTTCATGTGTTGCTACAGTCATAGTTTTTTGCTAGGCATTTTCATGCGGGCTTGTAGCTTTTTGTTTAGTAATTTGTGTATATAAAATTTCATGAGTTGTGCTCAACTTGCTAAGGAAAATGTTGTTGATGAATGATATTGCTTTCGGTTATGGTTAGATCTGCTGCTTAGCTTAGGTATTTGGCCGACCAGATTAATAAATCTACCCATGCCTTAGCCAGGGCACGAGCTTGGAAAGTCGAATGGGCCTAACTCATGGGCTGGCTCAGGCACAGATTGATCGGCGCTTGCGCTTGAAAACATGGCCGACCAGATTAGTAAATCTGCCCTTGCCTTAGCCAGACCAGATTAGTAAATCTGCCCTTGGCTTGAGAAGCCGAATGGGCCTAACTCATGGGCTGGCTGAGGTACAGATTGATCGACGCTTGCGCTTGAAAACATGGCCGACCAGATTAGTAAATCTGCCCTTGCCATAGCCAGGGTGTGAGCTTGCGAAGCCGAATGGGCCTAACTCGTGGGCTGGCTGAGGCACAGATTGATCGGCGCTTGCGCTTGAAAACATGCTCGACCAGATTAATAAGTCTACCTTGCCTTAGCCAGACCAGATTAGTAAATCTGCCCTTGGCTTGAGAAGCCGAATGGGCCTAACTCGTGGGCTGGCTGAGACACAGATTGATCGGCGCTTGCGGTTGAAAACATGGCCGACCAGATTAGTAAGTCTGCCCTTGCCTTAGCCAGACCAGATTAGGAAATCTGCCCTTGGCTTGAGAAGCCGAATGGGCCTAACTCGTGGGCTGGCTGAGGCACAGATTGATCGGCGCTTGTGCTTGAAAACATGGCCGACCAGATTAGTAAATCTGCCCTTGCCTTAGCCAGGGCGCGAGCTTGCGAAGCCGAATGGGCCTAACTCGTGGGATGGCTGAGGCACAGATTGATCGGCGCTTGCGCTTGAAAACATAGCCGACCAGATTAGTAAGTCTGCCCTTGCCTTAGCCAGACCAGATTAGTAAATCTGCCCTTGGCTTGAGAAGCCGAATGGGCCTAACTCGTGGGCTGGCTGAGGCACAGATTGATCGGCGCTTGCGCTTGAAAACATGGCCGACCAGATTAGTAAGTCTGCCCTTGCCTTAGCCAGCCCAGATTAGTAAATCTGCCCTTGGCTTGAGAAGCCGAATGGGCCTAACTCGTGGGCTGGCTGACGCACAGATTGATTGGCGCTTGCACTTGAAAACATGGGCGACCAGATTAGTAAGTCTGCCCTTGCCTTAGCCAGGGCGCGAGCTTGCGAAGCCGAATGGGCCTAACTCGTGGGCTGGCTAAGGCACAGATTGATCGGCGCTTGCGCTTGAAAACATGGCCGACCAGATTAGTAAGTCTGCCCTTGCCTTAGCCAGACCAGATTAGTAAATCTGCCTTTGGCTTGAGAAGCCGAATGGGCCTAACTCGTGGGCTAGCTGAGGCACAGATTGATCGGCGCTTGCGCTTGAAAACGTGGTCGACCAGATTAGTAAATCTGCCCTTGCCTTAGCCAGGGCGCGAGCTTGCGAAGCCGAATGGGCCTAACTCGTGGGATGGCTGAGGCACAGATTGATCGGCGCTTGCGCTTGAAAACATGGCCGACCAGATTAGTAAGTCTGCCCTTGCCTTAGCCAGACCAGATTAGTAAATCTGCCCTTGGCTTGAGAAGCCGAATGGGCCTAACTCGTGGGCTGGCTGAGGCACAGATTGATCGGCGCTTGCGCTTGAAAACATGGCCGACCAGATTAGTAAGTCTGCCCTTGCCTTAGCCAGCCCAGATTAGTAAATATGCCCTTGGCTTGAGAAGCCGAATGGGCCTAACTCGTGGGCTGGCTGACGCACAGATTGATCGGCGCTTGCACTTGAAAACATGGCCGACCAGATTAGTAAGTCTGCCCTTGCCTTAGCCAGGGCGCGAGGTTGCGAAGCCGAATGGGCCTAACTCGTGGGCTGGCTAAGGCACAGATTGATCGGCGCTTGCGCTTGAAAACATGGCCGACCAGATTAGTAAGTCTGCCCTTGCCTTAGCCAGACCAGATTAGTAAATCTGCCTTTGGCTTGAGAAGCCGAATGGGCCTAACTCGTGGGCTAGCTGAGGCACAGATTGATCGGCGCTTGCGCTTGAAAACGTGGTCGACCAGATTAGTAAATCTGCCCTTGCTTAGCCAGGGCGCGAGCTTGCGAAGCCGAATGGGCCTAACTCGTGGGATGGCTGAGGCACAGATTGATCGGCGCTTGCGCTTGAAAACATGGCCGACCAGATTAGTAGTCTGCCCTTGCTTAGCCAGACCAGATTAGTAAATCTGCCCTTGGCTTGAGAAGCCGAATGGGCCTAACTCGTGGGCTGGCTGAGGCACAGATTGATCGGCGCTTGCGCTTGAAAACATGGCCGACCAGATTAGTAAGTCTGCCCTTGCCTTAGCCAGCCCAGATTAGTAAATATGCCTTGGCTTGAGAAGCCGAATGGGCCTAACTCGTGGGCTGGCTGAGGCACAGATTGATCGGCGCTTGCGCTTGAAAACATGGCCGACCAGATTAGTAAATCTGCCCTTGCCTTAGCCAGGGCGCGAGCTTGCGAAGCCGAATGGGCCTAACTCGTGGGCTGGCTAAGGCACAGATTGATCGGCGCTTGCGCTTGAAAACATGGCCGACCAGATTAGTAAATCTGCCCTTGCCTTAGCCAGACCAGATTAGTAAATCTGCCTTTGGCTTGAGAAGCCGAATGGGCCTAACTCGTGGCTGGCTGAGGCACAGATTGATCGGCGCTTGCGCTTGAAAACATGGCCGACCAGATTAGTAAATCTGCCCTTGCCTTAGCCAGGGCGCGAGCTTGCGAAGCCGAATGGGCCTAACTCGTGGGCTGGCTGAGGCACAGATTGATCGGCGCTTGCGCTTGAAAACATGGCCGACCAGATTAGTAAATCTGCCCTTGCCTTAGCCAGACCAGATTAGTAAATCTGCCCTTGGCTTGAGAAGCCGAATGGGCCTAACTCGTGGGCTGGCTGAGGCACAGATTGATCGGCGCTTGCGCTTGAAAACATGGCCGACCAGATTAGTAAATCTGCCCTTGCCTTAGCCAGGGCGCGAGCTGCGAAGCCGAATGGGCCTAACTTGTGGGCTGGCTGAGGCACAGATTGATCGGCGCTTGCACTTGAAAACATGGCCGACCAGATTAGTAAATCTGCCCTTGCCTTAGCCAGGGCGTGAGCTTGCGAAGCCAAATGGGCCTAACTCGTAGGCTGGACAATTGTCATCCGACTTTTGACGTTTGGGTTTACTGACGTTGCCTCGGTAGAGCTGCATACATTGAAGGATAAATTGGGCGGGTGCACGCTAGAGGCACTACTTATTTCTATTCAGGCAACTTGAGAGGGACGAAGATTGACTGAATTAGATGCTGCAATGAGTCGCAGTAGTGAGTCTATGCGTATGGGAAGAAGAACATCCAAGGATCGGGAAACATAGCAGCCCCTTAGTCGTCGAAGCAGATCGCCCCGAAAGGACAAGCAACAACGGGGAAATTCTCCGCGTCCGCGACCGAGAATCGAGCCTGATGCGACGCCACGACCGTTGAGTTTTGCGATTTTTGTGAGGAATACACCAATGACGGAGGCAAATTCTATCATTAAAGACCCAGGTGTGGCAGTCGAGTTCACTCGACAGATCTTCCCGCCGGAAGTCCAACAATCGATGGTCGGACGTCAAGATTTCGAAGTATTTTGAGATGGCATACATGGGGCCGTGAAAGGACTATATACTGCTTACGAAGTAGGCATGCATCTGCGGGAAGCGCGACGTGAGAGTGAGAAAAAGGACGAAAGGAATCGCAGTTTGGAGATTCGCGCAGAAAAGGCTGAGCGTGAGCTTCGGGAGCTGAAGAATGTTCAAACGAGCGCGTCGGTGGCGGCCGATCAATCTAAATTGGTCGTTGAGGAGAGAGTGACCCAACGGACCTCGGGTTATGCAAAGGGGTTTCAGGACGACCTGAAGGTCGAGATAGAGAAGACCAAACGAGACCTTGCCGAGGAGGTCTGCCGATGTGAAAATCGTGGATTTAAGCATGGCTGGGTCAAGGCCCTTCAAACCAAGAAAGCTCTCGAAGCCGTGGGCATTGATTCGGCTTCACCCCTATATCATCGTCACTACTTACCCTATTCCGATTTCGAAATTGAGAAGAGCGACGATGAGGGTGCCGAATAAATAGACTTTGGAACACGAGAACAGACTTCGTGCCGAACAAATAGAATTTCTTTTATTTTCAACGTTCATATTTGGTCTTGAAATGTTATATGCTTAATTAAACGTATTATTTCAACTTACTGGCAAGTTTTGTGTTGCGTGGTGCAAATGTTTAAACATGCATTGACCGGCTCGAATTAAGAACAATTCTCAGTGAATATTTATTCGGCCAGTGAAGTGGTCCGAATGCATCTCTCACAAAGGCTCCGAATCCAGAGACTATTTTGGCCAATTGTGATATCCACGAAGGGTGCTCCGAATTCGGAGTCTTAATCGGCCTTAAGAGGCTTAATCGGCCCTAAGGTGTCATGCCCCAAAAGGGGCTCCGAATCCGAGACTTTATTTTGGCCAACCGTGATATCCATGAAGGGCGCTCCGAATTCGGAGTCTTAATCGGCCTTAAGGTGTCATGCACCAAAAGAGGGCTCCGAACCCGGAGACTTTATTTCGGCCAAACGTGATATCCACGAAGGGCGCTCCAATCCGGAGTCTTAATCGGCCCTAAGGTGTCATGCACCAAAAGGGGCTCCGAATCCGGAGACTTTATTTTGGCCAATCGTGATATCCACGAAGGGCGCTCCGAATTCGGAGTCTTAATCGGCCTTAAGAGGCTTAATCGGCCCTAAGGTGTCATGCCCCAAAAGGGGGCTCCGAATCCGGAGACTTTATTTTGGCCAATCGTGATATCCACGAACGGCGCTCCGAATTCGGAGTCTTAATCGGCCTTAAGGTGTCATGCACCAAAAGGGGGCTCCGAATCCGAAGACTATTGAGGGCTAATCGTGATATCTACGAAGGGCGCTCCGAATCCGGAGTCTTAATCGGCCCTAAGGTGTCATGCACCAAAAGGGGGCTCCGAATCCGGAGACTTTATTCGGCCAAGGTGATATCCACAAAGGGCGCTCGAATCTGGAGTCTAATCGGCCCTAAGGTGTCATGCACCAAAAGGGGGCTCCGAATCCGGAGACTTATTTCGGCTAAGTGATATTCCACGAAGGGCGCTCTGAATCCGGAGTCTTAATCGGCCCTAGGTGTCATGCACCAAAAGGGGGCTTCGAATCCGGAGAGACTTATTTCGGCCTTAGAAGGCTTAATTGGCCCTTGAAAGGCTTGGAGCGAGCTTGAGAAAACGAGAAACTTTGTATTGCAACGGTGGAATATGTACAAGTATCAAGCCCACAAGTCGAGTCAATGATAGAATTTACGTAAATTGTTGAATTCCAAGGCCGTGGCAGGCTTCTTCCTGACATGTCTGAGAGCCGATATGCCCCTGTTCCTACGATGGATTCTATCTGATAGGGGCCGTCCCAGTTTGGACCCAATTTTCCATCGGCCGGTCTCCGGTCGGCTGGAAGTACCTTCTTTAGGACCAACTCCCCTGGCGTGTATCGCGCGTAACTGAACTCGCTGATTATACGACTTGGCGAGCTGCTGTGTGATACCGTGCCATGGATGCCAGGGCGTGTCTCTTCGTTCTTCGATTAGAATCAGATCCAGGGCAAGCATCATGTCGTTTCGGCCCATATCAAAAACTTGCGATTTCAGAGTTGGGAGGCCGATTTCCAGGGGTAAGATTGCCTGGGTTCCAAAGCATAGAGCAAACGGCGTTTCTCCAGTGGATCTCCTCGCGTAGTACGATGAGCCCACAATACACTCAGCAATTCTTCGACCCATTTGCCTTTAGCTTTTTCCAGCCTCTTTTTGATGCCGTCCAAGATGGATTTGTTAGAGGCTTCGACTTGACCATTGCTTTGGGGGTAGGCCGTGTAGAGAAGTAAGGCCGAATGCCATATTGCTGCATAACTCTCGATATGCGCCACAATCGAACTGGGTGCCATTTCTGGAGATGAGAGCTCTCGAATGCCGAATCGCATATGATGTTTCTCCATACAAAGCGTTTAATGTCGGCATCTCGTATATGTGTTAAAGCCTCCGCTTCGACCCATTTTGTGAAGTAATCTGTCGCGACGATTAAGAATCGCTTGTTCCCTGGGGCCCTCGGCAATGGTCCTACGATATCAAGTCCCCACTGAGCAAACGGCCAGGGGCTGGTGATAGAGTTCACCCTTCGGCAGGCAGATGGGTTAATGGGGAGAACTTTTGGCACTGTTCGCATTTTTTTACATAACTCTCTGCGTCAGCTCTCATTGTCGGCCAATAATACCCCTGTGTTATAGCTCGATGGGCCAGGGAGCGTTCGCTAGAATGGGCACCACAACTGCCCTCATGTATCTCTGTCAAAAGCTCCTCCACTTTGTCGAGGCGCACGCATTCCAAATATGGACCAGTGAGGGACTTTTTATAAAGCCTTCCTTGCGGATCCAGATAGTATCGCAGGGCTTTATTTCGCAGCTTGTGTGCTTCTTTTTTGTCCTCTGGGAGTTGTTTTAGAAGAGAGGAATGCAGCAATGGGGTCCATCCAATGGTGCGGATTCTATAACGTTGACATGGATTTCCTCCGAAGGGCAAATACTCGGCTCGGGATGAAACCTACTTCGATGGTCCGTTTGATCTCAGAATTAATGGCGGAGGCTAGGCACGCCAAGGCATCCGCATGTGTGTTCTGGTCGCGTGTTATTTGGTTCAATTCGTGATGGTCAAATTTTGCCAGCAAGGAATTGGCCGTTTTCATGTAGGCCGCCATACGGTCGTTTCTTGCCGCGTACTCCCCCTTTAGCTGACTGATTACCAATTTTGAATCACAAAACACAAGCAGACGCCGAGCGCCGAGAAGGTGCGAATTCCGCAGACCGGCTAGAAGGGCTTCGTATTCGGCTTCGTTATTTGATGCTTCGAAGCCAAGCTTGACGGCCTGCTCAATTACTGCGCCGTCTGGAGACATGATTACAACTCCGCGCCGCTGCCCCTTTGGTTAAACGATCCATCACAGTATAATTGCCAAATATCCTGACATAAATTCTCCAGTTCGGCTTTGGTCGAACTTCAGCCTTTGGTCGAACTTCGTCAGGTTTGAGGTTGGCAAGCTCGGTGAATTCGGCAACAAAGTCGCACCAACACCTGCCCCTTGATTGCGGTTTTAGGTAAAAACTGAATGTCGTATTGGCCGAGTTCAAGAGCCCATTTTGAAACACGTCCTGATGCTTCTGCACTCCGTAGTACTGATCGGAGGGGATAATCTGTTAGCACCCCAATGCTATGTCCCTGGAAGTAATGCATCAGTTTTTTGCCACCATGACTAGGGCTTAAGATGAGTTTTTCCAGCGGAAGGTAGCGTGTTTCGGCGTCAACCATTGCCTTGCTCACATAATACACTGGTCGTTGCTCCCCCTCCTCCTCTTTTAACAGTACGGCGCTGACGGCCCTATCGGAAACTGCCAGATATAGAATGAGCGGGTCACCAGCGGCGGGTGTTGTCAAGAGAGGTACTGAGCGGAGGTAGGTCTTGAGTCCGTTAAAAGCTGTTTCTCATTCGACAGACCATTCAAAAGCCTTACCCTGCCGTAATGTCTGAAAGAATTGTCGGCAGTGATCTGTAGACCGGCTGATGAACCTGTTGAGTGCAGCGGCCATCCCCATCAACTTTTGGACTTCTTTTATTGAACGGGGGGAGCCGAGTTCCAAGATTGCTGTGACTTACCTCGGGTTGGCTTCGATTCCTCGGTGATTGACGATGTAACCCAGGAATTTGCCAGAGCCGATTCCGAACGCACACTTGGAAGCGTTCAGTTTCATTCTGTATTTGCGTAAGATGCTGAATGTCTTTTCTAGATCGGCTATATGATTCTGTTCTTCTTTGGACTTGACCACCATATCGTCGATGTATACTTCCATAGTGTGGCCGAGTTGTTCTTTGAACATGGCGGTGACCAGTCTTTGGTAGGTTGCCCCTGCATTTTTCAGCCCAAAAGGCATAACTTTGTAGCAGTAGGTTCCTCTTGGGGTGAGGAATGCAGTTTTGTCCTGGTCATCTGGATGCATGGCAATCTGATGGTAGCCTCTGCAAGCATCGAGGAAGCTCATGCGTTTATGGCGTGGCGTCGCATCGACAAGTTGGTCGATTCTGGGTAGAGGAAAACAGTCTTTGGGGCAAGCTTTGTTCAGATTCGTGAAATCGACGCACACTCGCCAAGTCCCATTTTTCTTCTTCACCACCACTGTATTGGAGAGCCACGTAGGGTAAGTGACTTCTCTAATTGCCCCGGCGTCAAGCAGTCTGTCTACCTCCTCAACAACGGCGGCAGTGTGCTTCGCGGCTGACCGCCGGCCTTTCTGAATGATCGGCTTACATTTGGGATCGACATTCAGACGGTGCTGTGAAATTGATGGGTCTATTCCCGGCATTTCGTATGGAGTCCACGTAAAGACGTCGAGGTTGTTGAGCAAGAAAGAGATCAGCTGCTGCCTGTCGGCCTGATTCAGAGGCGCCGATCATGAAGAACTTTTATGGGCTTCCATCGATGTTAACTCGGCCTAAACCTTCCGTGGCCTTTTCATTTGGATACCGCCCAACGTCATCAAGGATCTCCCGATTCGGCACCTCAATGGAGTTTACTTGCAGTTCCTTTGGCGTTCTGGCGGCAAGGAGATAACATGCTTGTGCCGATTTCTAGGAGTCGCGGATTTGCTCAATGCCGTGTTCTGTTGGGAAACGTAGCAATTGATGATAGGTTCTTGGGATGGCCTGCAAGGTATGCAACCACGATCGCCCCATGATGAGATTGTACGGCGATGGCAGCCTGACGACCAAGAATTCCACATCCACCGTTCTGGAACCTGCTCGAATGGGTAAGCTGATCTTTCCCAATGGGTACTATGGATTGGCATTGAAGCCAAATAGTGGATAAGGAGCCAGAGTCAGGTCTGACTCGTTGAATCCGAGTTTGATAAAGGTTTTATAATACATAACCTCCGAAGTACTGCCCTGGTCGATAAGAACGCGTTCGATGGTGAACCAGTTTACGCGTAGCTCAACAACCAATGGATCGATGTGAGGGAGTGTTACGCCGATCAAATCAGAGTCGTCAAAGGTGATACTTGGCGTTTCTCGGAGCCGCTTTGCTAGCGTGAGTTGCTGTTGGGGACCTGGATGTGATTGGATCGCATGCACAGCCGGGCTGCTGGCAGGCTGGTTGTATATTATGTGGAGGCGGTGTCAAGCGGAAATGCATCATTCGGAAGGGCAGGTGTTTTGATCGCACTCCTCCGGACGCATTGTTGGAGACGTTCGTCCTTGCCAACTCCTCAAGATGATCTGTTGAGGCATAGCGGCCGTCAGTTTCTTGCTGTCGGGCTCGAGATCGTCGATCATCTGCCCTCGGGGGTCGCTCAGAAGCCTGGCGCACTGTTTGTTTGGATTTTGCTATTTCCGAGGCTAGAGATCGCGACGAAGGCGTTCGTTCTCAGCGATGATGTTGTCCAACCTCTGTTTGGTTTGCCTAGCTTGTGCATGGTCGCTTGCATTGTCTTTTGCGTTGGGTTTGAAGATGAGCAGAGGTCCAAGGCAAGTCTTGCTGCGATGGTTGTTTTAGTCCAAGCGAGTTTGCTGGAGTGAGGTCATCTCTCTGTGTGTGGTCTCGTCAGTGGCTATCGGAGGATCTTCAGTCACGCCTGCCATGGATGTATTTGAGTATTCCCACAGACGGCGCCAATTGTGGAGAAGTGGTTGGAAATACTCTTCAGATCCTGGGAGACGCTAGTGATCCTCAGCTAGTCACTTGAAAAGATACAAACACCGGTCGGGGGTACCGGAATTAGCACTCCGACGGATAAGTCAGTTCAGACACTCAGGATAGCTTGTTTACTAAGTTAAGTGAAGTGATTCTTGCATATCTTTCTAAATCTGTGGTTCTTGTATTTATACTTGCTTTTTGGGCCTCGGGGCCTGAGCCTACTTTTATCCCATTCCCCTTTTATTTATTCGGAGCTACTGATCTCCGGCTATTCGGCCTTCCTAACGTATTCGGCATCCTAGTCATGCAATATGAAGTCGAATAATATTTGATTTCTGGGGTATGCACCTTCCGACTCTTCTATTTATTCGGCTCCCACAACACATATGCAAAGTCAATTTCGTGAGCGGATGCCGATAAGGCCTTCAATAAACAGAAACACAGGCAGATCTTCTACAGCAAACAATATAAAACACTAGTAATGCATACACATGTAATTAATTCAAAATCTCTTCTTAATTACTTATAGGCATTCTTAATCAAGTTATAGGCTAATCACAAGTCGGGGTTGTTACAGCCTTCCTCCCTTAAAGAGTTTGGTCCTCCAAAGCGAATTACTTTCGTTCTGGAAGAATACCGGATATGGGGGAACAAATCAAGCATTCTTAATCATAGGTTCTAGGCTAATCACAGGTCGGCCTTTTGATTCTTTGGTTAACAATCTGAATTGGTCGTCCTTCATAAGTGAAATCGTCCTTCAAAAACACATGAGTTGGTTCAATAACATGATGTGGATCCCGTATTATTGAGTTTGTGGGAGCTTATCATGGGTTCCATTTCAATGATCTGAACCATTCAATATATAGAGCTCGTCAAGTACTTTATCCTTGTAAAAAATCACATTGATCGAATATCGATAGGTACTTAACCGAATCAAATTTCTGTTAACATAAAATATAATTTTCAAAATTAATTGTTGACAAAAATCTGATTCGATCAACATGATTTTTTATAAGAATAAAATACTCGACGAGTTCTACAGACTGAATGGTTCGGATTATCAAAATTGGATCCTTGGTGGGCCCCATGAGCCTAACAGTATCGTCCAGTGGACTGGAGACAAACTGCCCCATAAAAAAAATGATATTATCACATTGAAATGTATCGTTTATCTTATTTATTTTTATATTTTTATATTAATTTAATTATTTTAATTATATTAAAAAAATGATCAGTATAATTATATTAAAATTATAAAAATTATTATATTTTTTAAAATTTTTTAAGAGATATCAATATAATTTATCCTATTATAATTGGTGAAAATTTTTGCACTACCATGTGCGATTTTAACAGCCAAATTTGCTTACTATTAATGCAGACACTTCTATATCTATTTGGACAATTTTTTTCCTTTTTCGAATTATTTACTTATTTTTTTAAACAACAATAGAATACAATACTACAATTACTTAAAATTTTACTAAAAATTCTACTAAAAGTACATGTCTAAAAATCATTGGAGATTTAAATATTACTTTTGTTAACTATCAATCACATCTGACCATTTGTATTTTTAGAATGATTTTTAATAAGACTGTTCGTGTATATAGAATTATTCTAAAAATAAATAAATAAACAAAACAAAAAATCGTTAGTGGGAAATTTATTAGAAAATTTTCTTTCAAATATTTGTATTCTAATAGTCCTATTATTTTGGATATTTAATCCATCAAATTCTAATTATTATATTTAAAGTATTTTACGGATAATTTCATCATTATAAATATTTTTTGAACATTTGGCAACTTGGTGATGTGAACATTTATATTAAATAAATTTGATAGTGTGAATGTTTATATTGACAATGTGAATGTTCACATAATTAAACATTTACACTATCGATATGAACATTAATGCATGTTTCACCCTATTATTATTAAGGGTGTTTTGATAACTAAGTCACTCATATGACTTATTGAAACATAAAAAAAAATAATTTAGACTAAATATAACATAAGTAGATAAAGAGAGATTTTTGAAAAAATGTCCCTTAAAAAATATGAGCTACAATTTTAAACATTCAACCATCCACCACCTAAATTCAATAAAATATTACCACTCCTTTACACAAACCTTTGCATGTAACATAAACCAAAATTAATATAGAAATCTCACACTTTACATGGTTTGATTTTTAATTTTTTTAAAAAATAGAAATTAATTTGACAAAATTAAATATCAAAAATATATTTTCGTCCATAAAATGAGTATTTTTATTTATTTTATTTATTTCACCAAATTAACTTTTAATACTTTTAATATTAAAAAAAATAATTGTTTAGGTCATGTTATTGTTCACAATGGTTACCAAGTTTACAAGTAATTTGGTAAAATGGGTTGATAAAAACCAACCGAATGGTTCATTTTTGTAAAGTTTTCAGTGTATATCATTTCTGAAAAAAATAAAATTTGTCTAACAATTGTAACATTTCATTGTATCACATTTGTCTCTGAAAAAATAAACGATAATTATGTTTTTAAAAATAAACTATCCATTTTTTAAAAACAAACGCAATAAAAAATGTTATAATTATCAGATCAACCTAACAAAACGATCAAGTTTAAATTTTGAATTTGAGAGAATCCCCAACTTTAATTAAATATTAAATTGACCTTTGCTTCAATAATTTAAGGGTGAATTACACTTATAGTCCCCTGTAGTTTGGAGCTTGTGTCATTTTAGTCCCTGACTTTTTAATTGTGATACATTTGACTCTAAATTTTGAATCTTATTCAAAATAAGGACAATTAAAGATATTTTTTTTGCAAACAGTCCATTTCAAGAGAAAAGTCGCCATACAACTTGTGACGCCCCGAAAATAAATACACAAACCCATCTCATAAGTGGAAATACAATAGAATTACATGTTTTCATTCATCAGAGTTTGATATACAAAATGTAACACATGCGATATACATTCATACATGGTCTACCCTGAATCTACAGCATGTGTTCCAAGTAAACAAAAGATAAAAGTTGAATAGGTATTCAAATACCCTAAAGGCTTACATCTTTCCAAGTCATTGCTTGGTTATAACAAAAGAGAGAGCCTAACTCTATACAATTTAAGCCCTTGGCTACACAACATAAATACAATAAAAGTGAAGCATTTGCTCCAAACTCTCTTTGAGCTACCTGAAAATGGTTTTTCCCAAATAGCATGAGCCAAACCCTAGTAGAGACAATCTAACACAATATATGAATCTTAACGAAGTCATAAAAATGCTATGCATATACAATGCCCATGGCAAAACATTTATATTCTACATGATCATAAAGTGCCGAATTCCACAACTCAACTCATTGTCATTCAATTCGTTCCAAGTTAATTCAATGCATCTCACTTCATGCGTCAATTTTATTATTTTCCAGACAACCCAACTGAGACTGCAACTCAGTGGTGCTCAATTCCACACAACCATCACATAACACTTCAATTTGCCATTTTACGGAAATTTTGTCCGGGGGGATCGACACCCATGTATAGGCATGATTTCAGGATTTTCACCCTGGACACACAGGCCAACTTAATTTCAATGGAGTCCATCCCCCATCTCCTCTCAAACATGGAGTACATCCCCTTTCTTCTCCCAAACAATCATACATATACAATGTCTTTAAAACATAGTCATATTCAATGACTAGCAATAAGAAATTAGTTTCAATTCACCTAATCCTCATGCGATTTCTACAACAATGTGGGAGCCAGAAAAAAAATATATATCAGCTTATTGGGGTTAACCCAAACAAGGCCTACAATGGGTCCAGCCCAAACAAATATCACACCCCCCCCTAATCTATATAAAGGGGGGCATCCCAAGTGGAAGGTATGTCTTATCTCTCTCTACAGAACACACACCCCTTGAAATATATATACCATTTACTTCTCTGATTCAAGGACTGACTTCACCATCGGAGTGCCTCCGGCCGGCAACCCCGGTTGGGTGGCGCCGATCATGCTCATCTTTGCAGGTCTACAAGGATAAAGTTCATCTCTTCGTTGGATCTCTACAATCCATGTGAGAGGATATTTCATGGTCTCACAATTGGCGCCGTCTGTGGGAAACGTCTGCAAGAGTTCAACGAAGAGAGGAGCAAACATGTTCTTGTAAGTAAAAATTTAACAACACTGATTGATCTTGCTCTCTACAAATTAGTTTAAGATTGGTTTGTGGATTGGGGGTACATATGTTTGTGCTTACAAAATAGAGTTTTTTGTTCACTGCGAATCTCAGTAAAAAGTTTTAAAACAACATAGAATTCATGGTCTACTTTTGCATTTCCATTTTCTCTCTCTACAAATGGTTTCACTTTTCTTAAAGAGAGCCTCTTTTCGGCAATTCAACAAGGTTGTTCGGCCAAACTCAATTCATTTATTTATATACATTTAGACTCACAGGTGGTGTCCAACCTTTACTGAACGACTTGACCAAGTTTATAGATATATGTGCATATATAAATTGTTGCTTACATTTATTTAAAAAAAAATGAATAAAATACAATACAACAGCCGTGAGGGTACCAAGTTGTTCGGCACACCCATTCATGGAAGCATTAGATTTCTCACCAAATTTCATTCCCTACATTAAATTGGCTCGGTATCATTAATCGGCTAACATTGATTATTCGGCAAGACTGCCCGGCGCGTAATTATCTTGATATTTGGGTTCATTCCGGAACTTCAATAAAACAAAACAAGGGCAGTGCACGAAGCTTCGGCCACTGTGGGGTCTGAAACTTCAATGAGTTAAAAACTTGTATGCTTCAAGCTCTCTCTCTCTCTCTCTCTCTCTCTCTAATAAAATACAAACATAAACCATTTAGTCTTTAAGCATCCAAATTGGAGTAACGATTTGACTTCTTCCTTCTTCAAAGTTAATTCATGCGTACATTTTGTACCCTGAAGTTTTTCTTTTCATGGTTTCATCCCTATATTTCATGGCATTTCATGTTTGATATTCTCTGGACGTGGTTTGGTTAGTGAGTCTACATGAGTTTTGGCAATTTAACAACATTACTTGGAAAAATGCCATTGGCCCATCAGCTTGCCAATTCATTGAAGCTCATCCTTTGCCCTCGGCATCACATTGATTATTCGGCAATGCCACGGTCATGCCAAATAGTTATCAACATGTTGAATTGGCACAAATGCCATTACGGACTTGCCGATCATAAGTTACAAACAATTTTCAACTCTGCTTGCCGAGCACATTCTCAACGATTTTCAACAATTTTCAACTCCACTTGCCGATCATAATGCCATTACGGCCTTGCCGATCATAAGTTATGAACAATTTTCAACTCTTCTTGCCGAGCTCATTCTCAACAATTTTCAACTCTACTTGCCGATCATAATGCCATTACGAACAAATTCTTCCGACTACATTTTTGCTGAGCACAAAGCTCAAGTGCGTTCACCATTATTAATTCATTAACATTATTCGGCATCGGCAATTTATTCAACATTTCATTTGGCATATCAATATCAACGCCGCAAGATTATTCGGCACCGCTACAACTCGGCTTAGACAACTTATTTGGCTTATTGTTTGGCATAACTCTGCAAACTCATAACTTATTCAGCATTTCATTTGGCATATCAATATCAACGCCGCAAGATTATTCGGCACCGCTACAACTCGGCTTAGACAACTTATTCGGTTTATTATTTGGCATAACTCTGTAAACTCACAACTTATTCGGCATTTCATTTGGCATATCAACATATTAATATCAACGCCGCAGTCAAGCATCGACAACTTATTCGGCTTTAACATCACGGCTTCGGCAACAATATCTGGCGGCAATAATCTCGGCATCGGATTAGAATTAGCATCTCGACTTGCCGAAATCCACATCTAATAATACCACAGGATTCGTATCGGCTCAAAGAGTCCAAACCCACCAACTCGAGAAGCCAAGAAATAACCAAAGTTCGCCGAAAGTTGTGATACAGATCACATTTTCCGACAAACTGAAATTTCCAAAGCCGTCAAATTCACGTTTTTCCCATACCAACGTGAAGTACTCATCGCAATGAGTCCAACGCAACAAACCGCGTCAAAATTGGAGCTCAAACGAAGCCGTACGAGCTGCGCAAAGTTTGCCCAAAAAATTGCCTAGTTTCGCTGGAGAAGACGAGATCCAGCTATGCAAAAATTATCCAGTACTTCGCGGTTACATTACACCCTGTTGATCTGAGCCTTCCAATCCATTTTGGGTACAACTACGCTATTCGAAGTCCAATTACAATGATCCAATAGTCTTTTCCAACTATTTGTCACCTCCTGAACACATCCATATGGTTAGAATTTGCAAATTAAAAAAAAATAAAAATAAATGTCGATTTTATTCAAAGAATTTAGCGCAATGGCTCACTTCGCATATCACCAAGCACCCTACTTTGTCTCAGCTTCATTCTGATTTCGCCACGGCACCGAACAGGGGCACGGAATCCGTTTTAAATTATTATCGACCTACTTGACAATTTTGGCCCAAGTCAATTTTATTCCTTCCGAATAACCAATCTTATTCAAAAGCAATGGGGCAAATATACGTTGGACAAGAAACTCAACTTCAATAAATTGGCAACCATTGCCAACCAAGTTCTTAGCAAATCCAACTCTGAAGGGATGCCAACACACCGCGAAGCTAAGCACAATCACCGACCCAAGTGTAGCTGACCAACTTTTCGGCAAAATCACATTATATATGAAACAGACACCGATGTTTTGACACTAGTTACTCGGTAGTGCATCAAATCTACTTGACAATATTATTCAGCACCATTATTAATTCAACATTATGATCATTATTCGGTCGTGCATCAACTTTATTCGGCTAAACAACATTATTTGTCAACTTTATGCATTGTCAAACTTTATGCAGCAACATTGGCCACAGTATTCGGCAACTTTATTCGCCTAACAACATTATTTGGCAAAACAATTGCCCACTGGGACATCTTAGTCAATTTTCCGCTTTGCAATTGGGGCACATCAGTCGATCATCATCTCGGCACCTTTGATATGCATGCATACTTGGCCAACTTGGTACAAACATTACAACGACATTTACTTGAGTTACACACTCCTGCTCATTTTCACACCGCTCCAAGCAAGCGCCAGTTTTGGGGCAATACATTACACTTGGCAGTCAGCCGTTAGCACTTGGCAGTCGGCAATTCGCACTTGGCAGTCAGCAGTTCACACATTATTGTGCGCCGTCATTTTACCAAAGCCGAATCTTCCCCGCAATATAGGGTGTAGACACCCCATTTTGACCGCCCTCAAGACTTGGGCATTACTGATGGTTTGCTCGGTGTTGAGAGATGTGCAGGCCACAGGTTCAGTTCCTTCGGCAAGGAGAGAGGCAAACCCTTCAAAACACTTTGTTTAGGGGTTGGTTTGAGTTGAAGAAAAGAGGAGATGAGGGGAGAAAATAGGTTGGAGAAGAAGTTCGCCATGAATCCGGGTAGAAGAAAGTCGAGCGGCTCTCGCTGAATCGGGCTTATTCACCGGCACACTTGGAGTTAAGCTATGAGGCCATAACCATTGGAAAGAAGACTTCCGGGGTTCATTCTGCACTCAAGAATCTCTCAAAACCAAGTCCGGGTGGGAGAGGTATGATTGGCTGAAGTTAGGCATCATCCCGGTTGGATCGAGTCTGCGCGGCTTCACCAAAAAGGGCATAACTTTTTCCACATAAGGTATTTTAATGCAAGGTTTCCGCCATTGGAAAGCTAACTTCCGGGGCTTCAATTTGCATACCCACCGGCCATTTTTTGACCTAGGAATCATCTGTCGGCACTCTATTTAGCCGGCCGGCAATATATAGTGCCGACCGGCACTTTATTTTGGCCGATAATCAAACCTTCTGGCCGACCTGAACCCTTTGCACCCCCAAGCCTGGTGCATACCAGCTGTGCCAGCTGGGATGCACAGAATCAGATCCACGTGCATCCATGTGCCTATTTTGCACCCTTTAACCACCTTTGGACCCTTTTTGTGCACCCTTTGCCCATGGCTTCTTGAGGAAGCCTTGACCCCTTGTCTTGGCTTCCTCAAGAAGCCTACCAGCTGTCCAAGCTTCTAAAACAAGCCTTGACCCCCCCCTTGACCCTTTTTGAATTGCTTAGCCTCTAAGTTTGGCCTTTACATTGCCTATATAAGAGAGGCCTTCTTCTCCATTGCTAAGGTTGGATGGTTTGAACAAAAAACCAGAGATTTAATATGCATATCTGATATATAGATATATATCTCACCTCCCTCTCTATATCTATCTCATTTCACCTCCAAACAACCTTGTTCTTGGGCCATTTCCCCTACAACTCATAGCACAAGGCACCCTTGCTCCATTCCAGCGACTTGGGCTGTTCTTCAGAGCTTAGGAGCACCTAAACTTGGTCCAAGAGGTGCTGGTTTGTTGGTCTTCAAGGGTAAGTGTCTATATCCCTCAAACTAGCATTTTCTTGATTCATATCTAAGCCATAGTTGCATGTATTTTTGAGCTTCGATGCAAACTACAAAGAGGCTTGTTTTGAGCCCTTCTTCAACATTGAAGAAGGGCTCAACCTTGTTTGGGACCCCCATGTATGACTTGCTTCAATACCCTCTTGGGTCCTTATTTTGTTGCATGTTTCTTTAGCCTACCATGCTTCCATTTTTGGGCCTTCGACAGGCCTGAAAAGTGGCTTATTTTTCCCCCCTCTACATGTCTCATGAAGGGTATTTGACTGTTTGGTGATTGCATATAGCACCTATCTCAATATCCTCTTGTATGCCATGTTTCTTGCATAGAATATTTGGCTGATGTATGATCTGTTTTGGGGCTTGATGTAAGCTGTAAGTAGGCTTATTTTGAGCCCTTCTTCAACATTGTTGAAGGGCTCAACATTGTTTGGATGATCCTTATGCTACTTGCTTTGAAATCCTTGTTTTAGCCTCATTTTTGCATGGTTTGTTAGCCTTGTATGCTTACTGATTTTGGGGCTGTCTTATACTGAAAATGTGCTTATATTTGGGCTTTCTAGCTGCTGTCTATTCATACCATGTTCATATAATGCATGTTTAGCATAGCTATAGGCCATTTCGGAGGCCTAGTTTTGCATTTCGGGAGTGATTCCATGCATCGGGTGTCATTTCGCCTTGTTTCGGGGCTGTTTTGCCCCTCATTTAGCTACTGAAATTTGTATGTGTAGTATGCCATGCTTCATGTTTCATTAGAGTGCCATTTCATGCTTGTATGCCATCGCCCCGGTTTGCGTGCCCGTGTGCACGCATTTCGAGGCATCCCATTTTCACCCATCGGCCTCTTATGTGAGTGTGGCTGAGGCTCTCATGTTAAGTATAAGTCCATTTTGTATCTTGTATGCTATTTCATGCTTGTATGCCATCGCCTCGATTTGCGTGCCCGTATGCACGCATTTCGAGGCATCTCTTTTTCATCTTATGGCCGCTGATTTTGGCATGCTTGTGAGCTATCCATGTTAGTTTAAGTCCATTGTTGCATGTTGTTGCATGCCACGCTTGTTGGTTTAGGTTGTGTGCCTAATACATGTTGCATGTTTGCATACTTGCCTTTATGCTCATATTGCATACTTAGCTCACATGTTTAGGTTGCATTTGGCATGCATACCTTGCCTCTTGAATCACCATGATAGAGTTTGGGCCTCTTGTTGTTTGTGCTTGCATTCCATTCCATTGAAAGTTGCTAACTTGGCTTTCGGGCCATCATGCATTGAAATGCGGGATTGATGGCTCGGGGGTCGAGGGCCATGCTCCCTTGAGTCTATTACATGATAGGGAGTGTGTCCATGCATACATTTGTCCCAAAATTCCAATGCCATGCTCTGCTGCTGTCTGTTGCTGTCAAAACTGTCTCCTGCAGGAATTTAGTGCCGACCGGCACTCTTTAGTGCCGACCGGCAATCTTTTTGTGCCGATAACTATCAATTGCAGCCGGTGGTCAAACCCCGCAGCCGGTGGCAAAACCCTCCAGTCCGGTGGTGATCTTCAGAATATGTGGAAGGCTTCCCAGGACTTTGGCAATTTTTGGAGACAGGGCAGTGCAAAACAGAGGCAACAGTGGCATGGTGCGGGATTCCGGGCAAGGCGGACATCGAGCATGCATCATTCGCGCATCCCGAGGCGAGGGGTGGTGGCCCCCCCCTTATTTCATATTTATTTATTCAGTAATTAGAATTTGTAATATTTATTCATTTATTTTGGGACTGTATTATTATTTTGGTCCCTCCGAGCGAGGGCGAATGTGTAATAAGTGTGGGTGTGTGTGTGCATGTCTTCCAACCCCCACTTCTTTCTCCCTTTTATTTACCTGCTTACGTTGGTAGATTAGGGCATATTTAATTTAGCATACCTTATGCAAATGCATGCGTGCATCATTCATAAGTATTGCATGCGCCGGGCTCGGCACATCATACAAACTGCATCGTATCTCAAATCTAACTTGAATACATGATATTTGTCGCATTTCACATGCCATGCTTAGGATAGCCGAGCCTGTCTAATTGCATTCTTGTCTGTGTTGCATTAGCCTTTTAACATGAACTAGGGACATGCATCGTTTTGCTAACTAGTTTACTGTTTTGGCATGGAGTACGAGTAGGTGAGCTTTTATGCTTTAGCATACCGCATGCGTGTGAGTGTTGCCATGACAGTATGCTTGCCATGCGGCTAAGTGCTTATGTGATATTACTGCTTGAATGCCTGTGGGTGGAGGTTGGATTACTTGAGTTGGGAATACTCATTGAAATCCGTGTTTTAGCCTACTCGCGAGTAGCAATTTCAAACTGTTTTCCAAACAAGACGGATATGCAATGCTTATTTCCAAATTAGGCGATCTAGTCTATACTTGTTTGCTGTGCGCACAACATAGTAATTCTAGGCTAATAACCGGAATAAGAACGCATAAAGTTTTCAAAATTGGATATCACGGTTAGTAGAGGCCGGTCTTCGGACCGGGCGAAAGGGGGTGCTCATAGCTGACCTTCCCCGATCGTACCCAAGCTCCCGAGCCAAGACCACTTTGGTGATGACGGACACGTGGCCTTCGGCACCGAGTCAGGGTTTCCTAAATTCCCCATTTTAAAATATTTAGGTGGCGACTCTGTAATCTGGCAAAGCAGTCCATGTTTGGCACTACTTTTCAAAAATCTGTTTCTCTTCAAAACGATTTGCCAGAGTTGGACTCTTTGGTTCAGATTTAGAACCGCAACAACAAAAAGGGAGTCCGAACTGTAGTGAACCCAATACGAACGGACGGGACTCAACCTCCCGGGATGCGTTCAGGGACGTCTATAGTTTCTGGCGACTCTGCTGGGGATTTTTAGAGAGCTTGACTCGAACTCGTGATATCTTGTTTTGATTTCATTTACGTGTCTCTTTGCATTGCATTTGCATTGGTGCGCCTAGGACACCGTGTTGGCCATCTGCTATTCCTGAGCGGTTTGCTGGAGTCTTGTCTTGTCAAGGCATGTCCATAAGGCTGACCGGTTGCGGGCTCTGCCAGTATGGGAACACAAACCCCGGTTTTACCGGGGCACCCTTTCTGACCATTCGACCTAGTGCATATTCGGAATCCATAGTGACCATTCCAAACTAGGACAGGTTGCTTACCTGATGTTAGGTTGTTTGAAACCGCTGCGTGCGTAGTGAAACCCTAGCTCCTGACAAAATAGGACAGGGAAACCCTACCCCAACATAGGGTGTATTGGCTCTCATTTACTTGCTATGTGCTTTTAGAGTGTATCTCTACAGGGAATGCATATACAGTTTGCAAGTTAGGTATCCGGCCTACGGGCACCAGTATCAGTATTTTGAGAATCAGTTATATCTGCGGGTATCAGATTCAGATTTGGGGCAGTGATTTCGGGGAACAATGATCAGGAATAGAATACAGTCGTTCAGCTTTGCTCATACCCATTCCAAGTGAAGTTGAGCTGAGATGCTGTCTGTTTTCTCTTTTGCTAGGTAGTCTTGGAACTATAGCTTCAGAAAGCTCCAATATCCCCCGGGTGCATTGGACTCGTGTTGATAGACTTTGTCGGGTCAGAGATTCAGTTTGCCAAAGGCAGAGTAAAAAGGGCCAGTCAGGCAGGTCACCGGTTCAGCAGTTACCAGATTAGTGGTCCTTATCCCCCCACCAGTGAATTGTCAGGCCGAGGTCTCAGTTTCACACAGGATAGGTATACCAGTCAGTCAAATGGATCAACAGAATACGTCAGGGTGGAGGCAATGATGCGTCAGATGCAGGACTATGAAACTCATGCAGCAAGACGCTGTCCGCCAAGCGGATTCTCCAAGCAGCAGGCTGTAATCATGGCTCAGCAGGCTGAATCATCACCAGGCTACAACAGCAAAGCGGCGCGTCTGCTTCACAACAGTTCCTCCCCCAGCAGGAGCTCCAGCACCGGGAGACGCCAAATGTCAAAATGACCAAGAGGATACAGACCTTCCAACGGGGCCAGCTCCGCCCCCGATTCTACCGCAACTATCCAAGGCGCCCACGCCTATCAATATACCGGACTCTCCCTTTGAGTTCGAAGCGGACCCCACAGCGCTGAAGCTGAGTAAGTTGGAAAAAATGTTAAGAAATCCCAGGGAGTCAAGACCATCCCTGACATTGAAGATGGATACACGGACACAGCTGTGACATTGCCAGACAGGTTCAAGATGCCTCACATCGACCGTTTTGACGGGTCAGGAGATCCCATGGTCCACCTGAGTTTGTTTTCAGATGTTCTGCGCCCGATGGGCTTGACAAGATTACAGAAGCTCTCCCTCTTTAGCAGGACCCTGTCGGGTATCGCGGCCATCTGGTACGCCAAATTAGAGGACTCAGTGAAACGAAGCTGGGAAGAGATGTCCGAGGCCTTCGTCGCACAATATTCATACAATACCCAGATCGAGATCAACCCGTGATCTTGAGACAACCAGGCAAGAGCCGAAAGAGGGCTTCTCTGACTTTGTAACCCGTTGGAGGCCAAAGCTTCTTCGATGACCACCAGGCCGGTCGACAAGGACCAGATACGGATGATTGTGCGCAATCTCCAACCCAGGCTGATGCAGAAGATGATTGTCCTCCCCTACCCCCTTTGCAGACCTCCATGAGATTGGGGTACAAATCGAGGACGCTATAAAGCAGGGCCTCATTGACCAGGAGAAGGAGCAGCCCAGGAGGGCGTTTACCCGCAGTTCGAATGACCAACAGTGGTGATGCAACTGCAAGACCTTCTGAAGTGGGCATGGTCACCAACACCACATCACAAAAAGCTACCCCATTCACCGGTGCGTCCGGAAGTAGCTCACAGAAAACCAAATATCCACCTCGAGTCAAGAGGGTTTTCACCCCACTTCATATGCCTTTGTCAAAGGCTCTAGAGGTTTTAATCCGGAAAGGACATCTGAAACCATTGGAACAACGGCCTTTACCTGATCCTCTCCCTTCAAAGCATGACCGGACTAAGTACTGTGCGTACCATCAACAAACCGGTCATGAGACCGATAGCTGCTTTCGTCTGCGCCATGATGTACAAGATTTGTTTGACAACAACGTCATCACCGCACCAGCTCAGTAAAGTCTATCGTCACTGGGTCAGTAAACTTGGGGGATAATACGATACGATCAGGGGATGAACCATCTGCGGGCAACACTCAGTTTACTCCAGATGTGGCGTTTGGCACGCACTGTTTTGAGAATTTGCGAATGCTGGTTTTTGTATGCTCTGGCTTGGGTACTGAGTCAGTTCTGTCGTTTTGCTTGAGCTGTCTCTTTGTCTTGAGCAGTCTTTTTGATTAAGGGTCTGTCTTGTTGTATCGAGTCAGTCCTGTTTTGTCAGAGTCGGGTGATTTCGGGGGAGTTACCTCGGACATCACTTGCTTGTTTTGCGTCTGTCTTTTCATTTTGTTTTGAGTCTGTTTCTGCCAGGGAGCCAGTTGTGCCAAAGATTTTGAATGGAACAGCAGTGATTTTCACACTCTTGTGTTTGCTTTCCCGTGTGCTAGTTGTGCCAGAAATTCTAAATGAGATGGAAGTATTTGACTAAGAACTCTGTCTTTTCTGTGCCTTGAAGTCATTGCATTGGCCTAAATTTTCAAAACTTTTTCAAACACTGTGGTGAAAACGAAGAGGAAGGGATTCCTTGGGATTTGCAAAAATTTGATCAATTGAGAGAAAGAGAGGCGTGCTAAGCCCTTAATGAATGAAATCATGCTTGTTAGTGTGAGTACTGAGAAGGACCCTAGCTTTGATCCAGATTGGTCCTACACTGTCTTCAGCGCGAGCGATTTGTCGCTTTCTTAAAAACTTTCAAAAAATGTTTTGCGCGGTCCTGCGAAGACATGTGCGGAATCGCTCTTGAGATTGTGCAGCCTAGGATCGCTCTCAGTCTCGAGACTCGACCCCTCATTTTCGAACCTTGGACTCAAACTCAGAATGTTCAACGGTTAACTACAACGTGAGGCCTGTGAGACCAGATTCAAAGCAGCCCTCGAACAAGAGGCAAGAAAGTCAAATCAAGAAGATCAGATGTCGTCAAGAGAGGCTTGGGAAGCTAGATCAGAAGCCCCCCCTCAAACTAGGGGCAAAGATGTCAGATGTGCCCGAAGAGTGAAGATGAGTTCTCTTGCGAATCAACAGCACTCTCCTGGATACGGATGCATCAAAACCCTAAAACCATTTGGCATGGACTTGCTACACTTTTACCCTTCGAGAGGCTCGCTGGGCCGAAAACCCGGAAGGGCGACCCAGGCAAAATTTAGAGCAAGAAAAAATACATACAAAAGGAAAGAAAAAAATACAGAAAAAAAAAGAAGAACAAAGGAAGAAGAAAAAGAAAAGAAAAGAAAAAGAAGCTCGCAAGGTCGAAAACCCGCATCGGGCGCCTTGGCAAAAGTTAGAGCCTAAAAAAAAAAAAAAAAAAAAAAAAAAAGAGAAAAAATGAAAAAGAAAAGAAGAAGAACAAAGCTCGCAAGGTCGAAAACCTGCAACAGGCGCCTTGGCAAAAGTTAGAGCATAAAAAGGAGAGGTTAAATACCCGAGTGTACCTTGACCCCGAACTACGTAAGGCTTGATTCCCATCTTTGGGATACGTAGGCAACTTCATTCTGAAGTCCAGCCCTAAAACACTTCAAATTCAATTGTGTCCATGAAATGGTTTTGATCATCTTTGCCTTCTCTGTATCGAGGTCGGTTGTGATCGTCACTCTGAAGGATTGATTCATGCACTGCGGTGCCATTCAAACAAGGGGCAACTTTCGTTGCCATTCAAAACGCCGCAGTGTCATTTCAAACAAGGGGCAACTTTCCGTTGCCATGTAGTGTCCTTCAGACAAGGGGCAATTTTCCATTGCTTATGGATCCGAGGTTGCGCATCTCAAGAGTAGGTTCCGTGCTTGTTGAGCATTGGCCGTTTACAAAAAATAGTTTTTGAGAATTTTTACTGAGGTTGACTAATTCTCTCGAAAATTATTCCATCTTTTTCAAAAACTGGACCATTTTCTTGGACCCAAAAAAGGAAAATTTTCAGTGCTCATAGCCTGACTTGCATGATTTTAAATCAAAAAGTTGAATAAGCATGTTAATCTAACTTTCATGTTGGTCAAAATTGTTTTAAAACCAAAAAATGGTCAAAATGATGAACTAGGGGCACAGTTGAGTCAGGTGTTCTGTCTTTTCCCCATCATCAACATACTTGCCAAGAAGGCCACTCCACCTGCCAGCAGAGGGCACAACTGAAGTCAACAACAAAGGGCTGAAAGCTCTCTCGTCCTCCAAGCAGCGAGGTATCAAGCCATGTGCGAAGCATAAATTGGAATGGGGCGAGATGTTCCACTCCCTCATCTGGACAGATCTAACCACGTCCAAACTCCCCAGCAGGGCATCATCAACCGATGTTAGCTGCAGATTTGCTACACACCCAGTTGTGGCACAACCTCTCTGTGGGAAAGTTCACTGCTGTGTGCGAAAGAAAAAGAATCTAGCAGAATGCTAGGGACAAGAGCCCGCAACTTCTTGACTATCTACCAACCACTCTGGGGAGGGATAAAAAAATGAGAGATTGAAGAATAGAGAGATGTGCGTCGAGAGAAAAAGTGAGAAAAGGGCTTTTTCAGAAAAACAGAGCTTGAGGGCCGAGTGATGTGAGAATCACAAATAAGAAAGGGTGGGAAATAATACCCGGTGAAACAGGCTCCCTGTGCACATTTGAGTCTTGTGTTTTGTTTTGTCTGTCTTGATTCTTGTTTCGAGTTGTTTCGAGTGTCAATAGATGTGTTTAGGTTGTTTACCTTTTTGTTTTTCGTTGTTGAGTCGTGGTGTGCTGTGTTCAGTCATAGGCTCAATACCCAGTCGAGAACTTATTCTCACCGTCAATTTCAAAAAATCATCTTGTGCTCAGAGTGCTGTGTCATTCTCCACATTTGTGCAAAACAATATTTGTTCTTTCATAAAACCGCAGGGTTCAACCCAGGTCATGTGAGAACAGTAGAACTGGGACCTATCTAAAGCTATAATAGTTCCGGACTGCAAATCAAAAGCAAAAGAGGAAAACGTCGGGTATCTGAGTTTGTTTCAACTTCAGTAAGTTCCAAGACTACATCCCGTGTGTACCTCTTCAGGCCTTGCCAGTGCTCCGAAGTATGAGTGTACCTCTACCACAAGCTCAAGATCAAGTCTGCTTCAAGCCAGAATAGTGTATCAATCACACCTCATTCCCTTAGTGTATCAACCACACTTCATTCATTCAGTGTATCTAGCACACTTTATTTGCTTTAGTGTATCAATCACACTCCATTCACTTCGTGTATCTATCACACATAGTCATTTGCTCCACTTAGTGTATCTAACACACTCCATTTGCCTTGGTGTATCAATCACACTTCTTTCATTTTGTGTATCTATCACGCACATTCCTATTTTGTGTATCTATCACACACATTCTCGTTTTGTGTATCCATCACGCACATATTCACTTTTGTGTATCTATTACACTCTCACTCGGTGTATCAATCACACTTTACTCACTTTGTGTATCTATCACACCATTCTTCTCTTCATATCACATGTTTGCTTTGTGTATCAATCACACTCTATTTGCTTCATGTATCTGTCACATGTTTATTTAGTATATCAATCACACTTCTCTCATTTTGTGTATCAATCACACACATTCTCATTTTATGTATCTACCACACCCATTCTCACTTTAGTGTATCAATCACACACTTCATTTCATTCAGTGTATCAATCACACACTTCATCCTCATTTAGTGTATCAATCACACACTTCATTTCATTCAGTGTATCAATCACACACTTCATTGCATTTAGTGTATCAATCACACACTTCATTTCATTCAGTGTATCAATCACACACTTCATCCTCATTTAGTGTATCAATCACACACTTCATTTCATTCAGTGTATCAATCACACACTTCATTGCATTCAGTGTATCAATCACACACTTCATTCACATTCAGTATATCAATCATACTCCTGTTCACTAAGTGCATCTATCACACTTCGTGTTCACCTTCAGTATATCCATCATACTCCCGTTCACTAAGTGCATCTATCACACTTTGTGTTCACATTTAGTATATCAATCATACTCCTGTTCACTAAGTGCATCTATCACACTTTGTGTTCACATTTAGTATATCAATCATACTCCTGTTCACTAAGTGCATCTATCACACTTCGTGTTCACTTTTAGTATATCAATCATACTCCTGTTCACTAAGTGCATCTATCACACTTCGTGTTCACTTTTAGTATATCAATCATACTCTTGTTCACTAAGTGCATCTATCACACTTTGTGTTCACCTTTAGTATATCAATCATACTTGTTCACTAAGTGCATCTATCACACTTCGTGTTCACCTTTAGTATATCAATCATACTCCCGTTCACTAAGTGCATCTATCACACTTCGTGTTCACCTTTAGTATATCAATCATACTTTGTTCACTAAGTGCATCTATCACACTTTGTGTTCACCTTTTGTGTATCCATCACACTTTGCTTCATACAGTGTATCCATCACACACTTTTACTTTGTGTATCAATCACACGCTCGCTTTGTGTATCAATCACACACTTTCGCTTTGTGTATCAATCACACACTCGCTTTGTGTATCAATCACACACTTTCTCTTTGTGCATCCATCACACTGCGTTCGCCTTGTGTATCCATCACACTTTGCTTCATAGAGTGCATCCATCACACTCGCTTCACTTTGTGTATCTACCACACACGTTCACTTTTGTATCTATCACATGCTCCCTTTGTGTATCCATCACACACATTCGTTTAGTATATCTATTACGTATTCGCTTAGTGTATCAATCACACTTTATTCATATAGTGTATCCATCACACTCTCTTCACTTTGGTGTATCCATCACACATGTTTGTCCACTTAGTGTATCCATCACACTTCGTTCACTTTTGTGTATCTAACGCACATGTTCGTGAGAATTGCATAATTCTCTTACATCCTTTCTACATGAGATGTAGGTTGGTTCATGTCTACTTGCTTGCATAGCATTCGCTTAAAATGTTGCATTTATAATTGCTTCATTACAGCATCCTTTGCATGATCATAAGTTATGCACTTGCATTGTGCATCACTTTGCATCCTGCCCCTGAACTACGCTGGTTTGATTCCTTGCAAAAGGATACGTAGGCAGCCTACGGGCACAACCATTTATCTATCTATATTTTGTTTGTTTGTCCAAGTCTTCGACCTTGTCAAAAATGGGTCGTCTCTGGGCTTTGACATTCACTCCCGTCATTGTTATGACTTTCGAGTTCTGTCAAAGAGGGGCAACTGTAGACACCCCATTTTTGACCGCCCTCAAGACTTGGGCATTACTGATGGTTTGCTCGGTGTTGAGAGATGTGCAGGCCACAGGTTCAGTTCCTTCGGCAAGGAGAGAGGCAAACCCTTCAAAACACTTTGTTTAGGGGTTTGGAGTTGAAGAAAAGAGGAGATGAGGGGAGAAAATAGGTTGGAGAAGAAGTTCGCCATGAATCCGGGTAGAAGAAAGTCGAGCGGCTCTCGCTGAATCGGGCTTATTCACCGGCACACTTGGATTTAAGCTCTGAGGCCATAACCATTGGAAAGAAGACTTCCGGGGGTTCATTCTGCACTCAAGAATCTCTCAAAACCAAGTCCGGGTGGGGGAGGTATGATTGGCTGAAGTTAGGCATCATCCCGGTTGGATCGAGTCTGCGTGGCTTCACCAAAAAGGGAATAACTTTTTCCACAGAAGGAATTTTAATGCAAGGTTTGCACCATTGGAAAGCTAACTTCCGGGGCTTCAATTTGCATACCCACCGGCCATTTTTTGACCTAGGAATCATCTGTCGGCACTCTATTTAGCCGGCCGGCAATATATAGTGCCGACCAGCACTTTATTTTGGCCGATGATCAAACCTTCTGGCCGACCTGAACCCTTTGCACCCCCCAAGCCTGGTGCATACCAGCTGTGCCAGCTGGGATGCACAGAATCAGATCCACGTGCATCCATGTGCCTATTTTGCACCCTTTAACCACCTTTGGACCCTTTTTGTGCACCCTTTGCCCATGGCTTCTTGAGGAAGCCTTGACCCCTTGTCTTGGCTTCCTCAAGAAGCCTACCAGCTGTCCAAGCTTCTAAAACAAGCCTTGACCCCCCCCTTGACCCTTTTTAAATTGCTTAGCCTCTAAGTTTGGCCTTTACATTGCCTATATAAGAGAGGCCTTCTTCTCCATTGCTAAGGTTGGATGGTTTGAACAAAAAACCAGAGATTTATATATGCATATCTGATATATAGATATATATCTCACCTCCCTCTCTATATCTATCTCATTTCACCTCCAAACAACCTTGTTCTTGGGCCATTTCCCCTACAACTCATAGCACAAGGCACCCTTGCTCCATTCCAGCGACTTGGGGCTGTTCTTCAGAGCTTAGGAGCACCTAAACTTGGTCCAAGAGGTGCTGGTTTGTTGGTCTTCAAGGGTAAGTGTCTATATCCCTCAAACTAGCATTTTCTTGATTCATATCTAAGCCATAGTTGCATGTATTTTTGAGCTTCGATGTAAACTACAAAGAGGCTTGTTTTGAGCCCTTCTTCAACATTGAAGAAGGGATCAACCTTGTTTGGGACCCCCATGTATGACTTGCTTCAATACCCTCTTGGGTCCTTATTTTGTTGCATGTTTCTTTAGCCTACCATGCTTCCATTTTTGGGCCTTCGACAGGCCTGAAAAGGGGCTTATTTTTCCCCCCTCTACATGTCTCATGAAGGGTATTTGACTGTTTGGTGATTGCATATAGCACCTATCTCAATATCCTCTTGTATGCCATGTTTCTTGCATAGAATATTTGGCTGATGTATGATCTGTTTTGGGGCTTGATGTAAGCTGTAAGTAGACTTATTTTGAGCCCTTCTTCAACATTGTTGAAGGGCTCAACATTGTTTGGATGATCCTTATGCTACTTGCTTTGAAATCCTTGTTTTAGCCTCATTTTTGCATGGTTTGTTAGCCTTGTATGCTTACTGATTTTGGGGCTGTCTTATACTGAAAATGTGCTTATATTTGGGCTGTCTAGCTGCTGTCTATTCATACCATGTTCATATAATGCATGTTTAGCATAGCTATAGGCCATTTCGGAGGCCTAGTTTTGCATTTCGGGAGTGATTCCATGCATCGGGTGTCATTTCGCCTTGTTTCGGGGCTGTTTTGCCCCTCATTTAGCTACTGAAATTTGTATGTGTAGTATGCCATGCTTCATGTTTCATTAGAGTGCCATTTCATGCTTGTATGCCATCGCCCCGGTTTGCGTGCCCGTGTGCACGCATTTCGAGGCATCCCATTTTCACCCATCGGCCTCTTATGTGAGTGTGGCTGAGGCTCTCATGTTAAGTATAAGTCCATTTTGTATCTTGTATGCTATTTCATGCTTGTATGCCATCGCCTCGATTTGCGTGCCCGTATGCACGCATTTCGAGGCATCTCTTTTTCATCTTATGGCCGCTGATTTTGGCATGCTTGTGAGCTATCCATGTTAGTTTAAGTCCATTGTTGCATGTTTGTTGCATGCCACGCTTGTTGGTTTAGGTTGTGTGCCTAATACATGTTGCATGTTTGCATACTTGCCTTTATGCTCATATTGCATACTTAGCTCACATGTTTAGGTTGCATTTGGCATGCATACCTTGCCTCTTGAATCACCATGATAGAGTTTGGGCCTCTTGTTTGTTTGTGCTTGCATTCCATTCCATTGAAAGTTGCTAACTTGGCTTTCGGGCCATCATGCATTGAAATGCGGGATTGATGGCCCGGGGTTCGAGGGCCATGCTCCCTTGAGTCTATTACATGATAGGGAGTGTGTCCGTGCATATATTTGTCCCAAAATTCCAATGCCATGCTCTGCTGCTGTCTGTTGCTGTCAAAACTGTCTCCTGCAGGAATTTAGTGCCGACCGGCACTCTTTAGTGCCGACCGGCAATCTTTTTGTGCCGATAACTATCAATTGCAGCCGGTGGTCAAACCCCGCAGCCGGTGGCAAAACCCTCCAGTCGGTGGTGATCTTCAGAATATGTGGAAGGCTTCCCAGGACTTTGGCAATTTTTGGAGACAGGGCAGTGCAAAACAGAGGCAACAGTGGCATGGTGCGGGATTCCCGGGCAAGGCGGACATCGAGCATGCATCATTCGCGCATCCCGAGGCGAGGGGCTGTGGCCCCCCCCTTATTTCATATTTATTTATTCAGTAATTAGAATTCTGTAATAATTTATTCATTCTTTATTTCGGACTGTATTATTATTTTGGTCCCTCCGAGCGAGGGCGAATGTGTAATAAGTGTGGGTGTGTGTGTGCATGTCTTCCAACCCCCACTTCTTTCTCCCTTTTATTTACCTGCTTATGATGGTAGATTAGGGCATATTTAATTTAGCATACCTTATGCAAATGCATGCGTGCATCATTCATAAGTATTGCATGCACCGGGCTCGGTACATCATACAAACTGCATCGTATCTCAAATCTAACTTGAATACATGATATTTGTCGCATTTCACATGCCATGCTTAGGATAGCCGAGCCTGTCTAATTGCATTCTTGTCTGTGTTGCATTAGCCTTTTAACATGAACTAGGGACATGCATCGTTTTGCTAACTAGTTTACTGTTTTGGCATGGAGTACGAGGTGAGCTTTTATGCTTTAGCATACCGCATGCGTGTGAGTGTTGCCATGACAGTATGCTTGCCATGCGGCTAAGTGCTTATGTGATATTACTGCTTGAATGCCTGTGGGTGGAGGTGGGATTACTTGAGTTGGGAATACTCATTGAAATCCGTGTTTTAGCCTACTCGCGAGTAGCAATTTCAAACTGTTTTCCAAACAAGACGGATATGCAATGCTTATTTCCAAATTAGGCGATCTAGTCTATACTTGTTTGTTGTGCGCACAACATAGTAATTCTAGGCTAATAACCGGAATAAGAACGCATAAAGTTTTCAAAATTGGATATCACGGTTAGTAGAGGCCGGTCTTCGGACCGGGCGAAAGGGGGTGCTCATAGCTGACCTTCCCCGATCGTACCCAAGCTCCCGAGCCAAGACCACTTTGGTGATGACGGACACGTGGCCTTCGGCACCGAGTCAGGGTTTCCTAAATTCCCCATTTTAAAATATTTAGGTGGCGACTCTGTAATCTGGCAAAGCAGTCCATGTTTGGCACTACTTTTCAAAAATCTGTTTCTCTTCAAAACGATTTGCCAGAGTTGGACTCTTTGGTTCAGATTTAGAACCGCAACAACAAAAAGGGAGTCCGAACTGTAGTGAACCCCAATACGAACGGAACGGGACTCAACCCTCCCGGGATGCGTTCAGGGACGTCTACATAGGGCAATGGGAATCTGCATTCCTTCCGACTAACACCTGTCATTTGAAAGCAATGGGGCAAGTCTACCTTGGACTAAATGCAAACCGAGCAACTCGGCAATTAAATAGTTGGCCCAATATCTACTTGGCAATTCCATACAAGCAGAGCAATATTATTGGTGATTAACACGTCCACCTTATTCGGTACAGGATGCATTATTCAAAGTCCTTGCCATATTGGCACTTGGTTGCCACTTAAAATCAGCAAAAGTCTCCGAGTACAGCGCAATCTTCGCACTTGGCATAGAGTGCCGTTAGCAAAGGCCTACACCCATGCCCGAGGGTTAGAATACCGCGGCCTACACCCATGCTCGGGGGTTAGAATACCGCGGCCTACACCCATGCCCGAGGGTTAGAATACCGCGGCCTACACCCATGCCCGGGGGTTAGAATACCGTGGCCTACACCCATGCTCGAGGGTTAGAATACCGCGGCCTACACCCATGCCCGGGGGTTAGAATACCGCGGCCTATCATTATGATTTGTTTATATTCCTTTCTGGGTTTTAGCTCACCCCCCCCATCCTATGATTGACTTATATACATTTATACATACATTCAAGGCATACGTACATTTATACATACATTCAAGCACACATGCAGTCATTCATTCATGCATTTTATTCATTCATCCAAAGTGTTTTTTTTATCAAAAAACCTAACAGCTACTTGAATAGTGTAACTTGGCAAGAAAAAACTCTCATTCCTTCTACCGCAGACAATGAAAGTTTTGGGGCAATTGTGGGAGCCAGAAAAAAATATAAATCAGCTTATTGGGGTTAACCCAAACAAGGCCTACAATGGGTCCAGCCCAAACAAATATCACACCCCCCCCATCTATATAAAGGGAGGGCATCCCAAGTGGAAGGTATGTCTCATCTCTCTCTACAGAACACACACCCCTTGAAATATATATACCATTTACTTCTCTGATTCAAGGACCGACTTCACCATCGGAGTGCCTCCGGTTGGCAACCCCGGTTGGGTGGCGCCGATCATGCTCATCTTTGCAGGTCTACTAGGATAAAGTTCATCTCTTTGTTGGATCTCTACAATCCATGTGAGAGGATATTTCATGGTCTCACAAACAATCATAGCTATTCTCCACCAATAGCCCAATACAGATATTTCTAAACAAATATTCAATCTCAAGACAGATAGTTTATTCAAATCCCCATAGGTGTGAGGTAATACATATCCAACTTCACCATTTATACCAATATCCATTCAATTTCACATTTACAAAACCAATTTCATTTATTTATACAAATTAAATACTCGAAACATTTTAGGGCAAAATCCCATCTTTTCCAAATATCAACCCAAATATGAAAATCACCTATTTTGTCACACTATAACATCATTTTCAAACCCCATAACCATTTATATTCCCTTCACTTAAAGACCCCTCTCTTGACTTTGAATCCCAAACCCTAAGTTTGTCCAACATACTCCCAAATCCCACAATTGTTACACAACACCCAATAACTAAGCTAAAAACCACATGAAAGCGTAGAAAATCCCTACCTCAAGCTTAGAAGACCAAATGGAGAGATGGAGAAACTTCAAAGACGTCGAAATCAACTTCTACACAAATCAAAACGGAACTCTAGAGACGCTCTATCTTCTAATAAAGGCTGACGGGCAGAGAAATCAACGGATCTAGGTGAAAATGTAGAGAAAATGTGAGTTTTAGAGAGAGAGAAGAGAGAGAGAGAGAGAGTCCCGATCTAGGGTTTTTGTTGAAAAAGAGATGAAAAGGTGATATAAAATGAGGCTGCTGCGAACTGATATACGCACATTATGCTCGAGTGCAAGAGTTGACGCTCGAGCGTCAAACACAATAAGTTGTTCCGCTCAAGCGCAAGAAATGTCCACTCGAGCGCAGAATACACACATCCAGTAGTTTTACAAATAGAAGAACATCGCTCGAGCGTAAGAATGGCCGCTCAAGCACACATCCGCTCGAGCATAAGAAACACCGGTTGAGTGTAGAATATGCTCTGCCAATTTTTTTGTAGACTTGCAAAGTATTGAGAGTTTGCAAAGCCTGCTCGAGCGCAAGAAGTGCCGCTCGAGCGGAAATGCAAAATTCTAGGCAACAAGAGTTGGGAAAACGAACAACCAACCTGTTCCAAACACGACCACAACAATCCCAAACCCAAGTTTAACGGAAAAGAAGATAAGCCAGACATATTCAACAGTACGAAACCAAGAAACTCGCATCCATATTACAACAAGGGTCGGGTCAAAACTAGAATCGCTATAACCTTCCCACCTTAAAGAATTTCGTTCCCGGAATTTCAAATTAGGTTTTACAGTTATGTTTAAACCAAACACAATAATGATAGATAACCAATTCCAATACAATGACCCATCCCCTAGTCATCCATTTTCATCAACTTGATACACAAGTCCCAATATTGAAGAAAAATCCACATTTTCCAAACATTTACAATGTTTACATTAAATTCGTGTTTCCAAAACATACACAACATATACAATATTCTCATACATTCAAAACATATACAATGTTTTCATATTTTATTAACATAACAAAATTCCATTACATGTTCAAACATTAATAAACAAGTTAAGATATTTCTCACGGACTTTCAACTCGTGTTCTCAAGTTGCTTCCTCGACCCCGTGATGTTTCCACAATACTTTCACTAAAGGAATCATCTTGCCTCGCAAGACTTGTTCCCTAGTATCCAAGACTCTCACCGGTCTCTCCTCATATGAGGCATCCTCATTTACTTCCAGGTTGGTCCAATCCAACATGTGCGATAGATCCGGCTCATACTTTCGAAGCATGCTAATATGAAATACATCATGAACCCCGAAAAGCTATGGCGGCAAGGCCAAACGGAAAGCTACCTCTCCAATCTGCTCAAGGATCTCAAAAGGCCCAATAAACCGAGGGGACAACTTCCCACTCCTCCCAAATCTCATCAAACCTCGCTTAGGTGATATCTTCAAAAAGACATGATCTCCCACATCAAAAGACAAGGGTCTCCTCCTACGGTCAGCATAATTTTTTGGCGACTCTAGGCCGTAACCAACCTCTTACAGATAAGTGCAACTTTCTCCGTCGTTTCCTAAACCAACTCTGGCCCCAGCAAAGGTGCATCACCCATCTCGACCCAACACAGAGGAGATCTACACGATCGGCCATACAAGGCCTCAAATGGTGTCATGCCAATACTTGATTGGAAACTATTATTATAGGCAAACTCCACTAAGGGTAAGTGCCTTTCCCACGACCCCTTAAGGTCAAGGACACAACCTCGGAGCATATCGTCAAGGATCTAAATAGTACGCTCGGACTGTCCATCAGTCTGAGGATGATACGCGGTGCTAAAAGTTAACCTAGTGCCCAAGGCACTTTGCAAGCTCTGCCATAATCGGGCTGTAAAACGCGAATCTCTATCCGAAATGATTGTCACAGAGACCCTGTGCAACCTCACTATGTCCATAATGTAAAGGTTGGCAAGATAGTCTACCGAATCACTCACACGCATAGGTATAAAATGCGCCAACTTGGTTAACCGGTCAACTACCACCCAAATGACATCACTACCCCGTTGAGTCCTCGGAAGGCCCACAACAAAATCCATCATGACATGCTCTCACTTCCACTCGGCTATAGGCAAGGGTTGCAACAAACCCGTTGGCTTCTGATGCTTGGCCTTTACTTGTTAACAAGTAAGGCACCTTGATACAAACACGGCTACATCCTTCTTCATACCTCTCCACCAAAACTGGCGACTAAGATCATGATACATCTTTGTGCCTCCCGGATGCACCGCAAGGCGTAAATGATGAAACTCACGGAGTAGTTCAACTACGCAAGACTTCGGCACGAACAAACGGTCACGGTATCTCACAATCTGGTCGGCATACACATTCAAACCCTTCTCTACCTTCTCGCTGAAGATCTTCTCCTAGAGGGATTCTACCTCAAGGTCACTCTTCTGTGCTTCTATCACTCAGTTCACAAGCGTAGGTTGAGCAACTACCGAAAACAAGGTTGCAGACCCCACAAACACGCCAAGCTGCAAGTCAAACTCCCCAATAGCACCCAACATTTCCCACTCCTAGATGGCAATACTAGCCACACCACTAACAGATTTCCTACTCAAGGCGTCGGCCACGACATTGGCCTTTCCCAGGTGATAATGCAACTCAAAATCATAATCCTCTATGAACTCCATCCACCTCATTTGCCTAAAATTCAAGACCTTCTGTGGAAACAGATATTTCAGACTCTTGTGATCAAAAAACACCTCAAATCTCTCACCATACAGACAGTGTCTCCAAATTTTCAAGGCAAATATCACCACCGCTAATTCTAGATCATGAATAAGATAGTTCATCTTGTGTGTTTTCAACTGTCGTGAGTCGTAGGCCACTACCTTCCCCCTTGCATCAACACATAACCCAGACCTTCCCGTGAGGCATCACAATATACTAAATAGCCCAATCCTCTCTCCAGAATAATAAATACTAGAGCAGTGGTAAGTCTAACCTTAAGCTCTTGGAACGACTTCTTACAAGACTCACTCCAAACAAACTTAACTCCCTTCCTCGTCAGTCTAGTCAATGATGAGGCTAGCCTAGAAAAATCCTTCACAAACCAACGGTAATACCCGACTAACCCCAAGAAATTATGGATCTCAAAGGCATTCTTGGGTTGTTTCCAATCTTGGACTGCCTCTATCTTGGATGAATCTACGGTCACTCCATTCTCGGATACCACATGGCCTAAGAACTTAACCTTTCTCAGCCAGAATTCACCCTTCCCCTACTCGTAAGTGTTCCTCATGCTCCTCTTCAGAGGGTGAGCAAATCAAGATGTCGTCCACAAAGACGACCACAAAATGGTCTAAGAACTCACGGAAAATCCGGTTCATCAAATCCATAAATACAACCAGTGCATTGGTTAGCCCTAAGGGCATCACTAGAAACTCGTAATGGCCATACTGTGTACGGAACACCGTCATCAAGATGTCCTCCTCCCTTACTCTTAACTGGTGATAACCCGATCTCAAGTCTATCTTGGAAAAGTAACAAGACCCCTTCAACTGATCAAACAAACCATCTATACGAGGCATTGGGTACTTATTCTTGACAATTACACGGTTCAACTTTCAGTAATCTATACAAAGTTGTAACGCACCATCCTTCTTTTTGGAAAAAAGAACTGGTGCTCCCTATGGCGTGGTATTAGGGTGGATAAAACCCTTATCTAACAGTTCCTGGAGTTGAATCTTTAACTCACTCAACTCGGTAGGTGTAAATCTATACAGTGCCATGGAAATCGGTGTCGTACCAGGCACTAAGTCAATAAAGAACTCGATCTTTCGGTGAGGTGGCAAACTGGTAAGATCCTCAGGAAAAACATCCGAGTATTCACAAACTACTCTCGGCAACTCAGCCTGGACTTCATTACACTCACTATTGAAGACACTGGCAAGAAGGCAACTAAGCTCACTTCGCCCACGTGAATCATATATCGATGATAAGAACCTATCCACCCAGTCCAGGAAATGAAAGCAATCCCCGCTCAAGGTACACACTGTAACCCTCTAACGGCAGTAATTAATGACAGCCCGATATGAAGACAATAAGTCCATACCCAAAATAACATCAAAGCTAGACATATCAATCAATACAAATGAAAAAGGAAGTCGGTGACCAGCAACCTCTATATCGCAACCTCGACACCCCTGTTTTAAAATCATATCACCGCCAATGGGTGACTCTACACAGATAAGAGATGCTAATCAGGCCAACTCCATCCCCAAAACTAATGCAAACGCAGACGAGATAAATGAATGGGATGCACTCGTATCAATCAACACATTAACAACTGACTTGCAAAACAAGAAAGTACCTCTCAATACCGAAGGTGATGGTACAAGATCTGGACCGGTAACAGCATATACGTGCCCTGTAGGCCTTTGATCTACCTGCTCACCCGTCGGAGCATAGGCCTGATGCACTGACTGAGCCAAAGAGGCTCCCTGATTGGCCATTGAGGCCTGTGCTGATTGTACTGGCTGGTGACTCTGTGTCTATCTCAAACCAGACGCACCAGGTGTGCCACCCAATTGTGGGCAAAACCTCTTCATGTGCCCCACCTACCCACACTAATAACAAGTGAGCGGCTGGCCTCTCTCTTGGCTCTGGATCTGGCTCTGAGAATATGCCGAAGATGATACTGCTCGCTGCCCTCCTCCTCTCTAAGGGCAAGCTGGAAACTTGTGGCCTAACTGACCACACTTAAAACAAGTAAAATCTCCTTGGCCACGCCTTCCAGAACCCGAACTCAATACTAGAAAGGTGGATCTAGACTGAACTCCCTAGGACTGCTGTGGGTTAGAACTCCTCTGCCTCTTACTGTCGCCCTGCAGATCCTGACTCCTCTTAGAGCCCTTCATCCTCTCCTCCTCCATCTGCATCACTGTCTTAAGAAGAGTCGACGCCACCACAAGGCGTCTATAATCTCTAATCATCGAATTGGCAACCTTGAACATTAGCCCGGTCCTCAATCTCTTCTCAAATTCCAAACACTAGCGCTCCTCTGTCGTCACTCACTCTGGTGCGAACCTAGAGAGACTAGTAAATGTGACCTCAAACTCGGCCACCGGCGTGTTCAGCCGCACCAACTTAGTGAACTGGTCTCTTAACTTCTCCCTAACTGTGGGAGGCAAAAACTTGTCCTAGAAGGTGTCGACGAAAGCATACCGCATTCCTCTAATGCGCCCTTGCGCATACTTCCACCATTGACCCGTGTTTCCTTTCAGTTGGAAGGATGCCAAGGTCACTCCTAAACCTCCGTCTTCGATGTCGATCATCTCAAACATCTTCACCATTTGCTTTAGCCACTCATCTGCCTTCCGTGGCTCCTTGGGATCACCCAAAAACTCGTCCGGATTTCACCAAAAAAACTCTCTCTTTAGAAAAGATGGCCCTGCTTCAGTTACTTGGGCCTGGACTCGATTCTCTGCTTTAAGAATGTCCATGGATTACCGCAATGCTCTGGTCATTTCGCAAGCTAAGGCACCCATGACCTATTGACCAACCGGTTCAGCCACATTGGCCTGACCGAACCCTTCTTCTTGTGCTAGAATTTCATCCGGTACAGGCAACTCGTGCCTTCTAGGTCTACCACGCCTACCACCACCACCACCACGTCCTGACATCCTAATAAAGGTAGCAAAAGAGATTAACACATTTACAGATGTACCGAAGCTAACTCACTCGTGTCCCAGTATGATGGACAACAATAATTCACTCTATGTAAGCACGTATTTACATAAACACATACGAATTTCATCTCCAGATAATAACTGTCCTGCGGCATTGCCAGTGTTCCAGTTAGAAATGGCAGTGATCAAGTGCCTTTCTAACAGGACTCCTAGAAACTTGTGGACTCGATCAACATCTTAGAAATTAAATCCCACACCTATATAACCACATAAACACGTTACCACATAACATTATAATACATACTAACGTGTCAGCTAAGCGAGACAAGCCCATTGTGGTAATGACCACTTCCCACGTGCCCAAAGTATTCAAACCCGGAACATTCTGATACCAAGTTGTAACGCCCCGAAAATAAATACATAAACCCATCTCATAAATGGAAATATAATAGAATTGCATGCTTTCATTCATTAGAGTTTGATATACAAAATGTAACACACGCGATATAAATTCATAAATGGTCTATCCTGAATCTACAGCATGTGTTCCAAGTAAACAAAAATGAAAGTCGAACATGTATTCAAATGCCCTAAAGGCCTACATCTTTCCAAGTCATTGCTTGGTTATAACAAACGAGAGAGCCTAGCTCTATATAATTTAAGCCCTTGGCTATACAAAATAAATACAATAAAAGTGAAGCTCTTACTCCAAACTCTCTCTGAGCTACTGCTTTGGTGGAGGCATATCACCAACACCTGAAAATGATTTTTCCCAAATAGGGTGAGCCAAAGCCTAGTAGAGACAATCTAACACAATATATGAATCTTAACGAAGTTATAAACATGCTATGCATATACAATGCCCATGGCAAAACATTTATATTCTACATGATCATAAAGTGTCGAATTTCATAACTCAACTCATTGTCATTCAATTCGTTCCAAGTTAATTCAATGCATCTCACGTCATGCATCAATTTTATTATTTTCCAGACAACCCAACTGAGACTACAACTCAGTGGTGCTCAATTCCACACAACCATCACACAACACTTCAATTTGCCATTTTACGAAAATTTTGTCCGTGGGATCGTCACCCATGTATACGCATGATTTTGGGACTTTCACCCTGGACACACAAGCCAACTTAATTTCAATGGAGTCAATTTCCTATCTCCTCTCAAACATGGAGTACATCCCCTTTCTTCTCCCAAACAATCATACAGATACAATGTCTTTAAAACATAGTCATATTCAATGACTACCAACAAGAGATTAGTTTCAATTCACCTAATCCTCATGCGATTTCTACAACAATCACAGTTATCCTCCATCGATAGCCCAATACAGATATTTCTAAATAGATATTCAATCTCAAGACAAATAGTTTATTCAAATTCCCAGAGGTGTGAGGTAATACATATCCAACTTCACCATTTATACCAACATCCATCCAATTTCACATTTACAATACCAATTTCATTTATTTATACAAATTAAATACTCGAAACATTTTAGGGCAAACTCCCATTTTTTCCAAATATCAACCCAAATGTGAAAATCAACTATTTTGTCATGCTATAGCATCATCTTCAAACCCCATAACCATTTATATTCCATTCACTTAAAGACCCCTCTTTTGATTTTGAATTCCAAACCCTAGGTTTGTCCAACATACTCCTAAATTGCACCATTGTTAAACAACACCGAATAACTAAACTAAAAACCATATGAAAGCGCAGAAAATCCCTACCTCAAGCTTAGAAGGCCAAAGGGAGAGGTGGAAAAACTTCAAAGACGTTGAAATCAACTTCTACTCGGATCAAAACAGAACTCTAGAGATGCTCTATCTTTTAAGAAAGGTCCACGGGCAGAGAAATCAACAGATCTAGGTGAAAATGTAGAGAGAATGTAAGTTTTAGAGAGAAAGAGAGAGAGAGAGATAGAGTCCTGATCTACAGTTTTTGTTGAAAAAGAGTTTAAAAAGTGATGTAAAATGAGGCTGCTACGAACTGATATACGCACAGTCTGCTCGAGTGCAAGAGTTGGCGCTCGAGCATCAGACACAATAAGTTGTTCCGCTTGAGTGCAAGAAATGTCCGCTCGAGCACAGAATACACACATCCAGTAGTTTTACAGACAGAAGAATGGCTGCTCGAGCACAAGAATGGCTGCTCGAGCACACACCCGCTAGAGCGTAAGAAACACCGATTGAGGGTAGAATACGTTCTCCCAATATTTTTGCAGACCTGCAAAGTATTGAGAGTTTGCAAAGCCCGCTCGAGCACATGAAGTGCCGCTCGAGTGCAAGAGCAAAATTCTGGGCAACCAGAGCTGGGAAAACGAACAACCAACTTGTTCCAAACATGACCACAATAATCCCAAACCCAAGTTTAAGGGAAAAGAAGATAAGCAAGGCATATTCAATAGTACGAAACCAAGAAACCCGCATCCATATTACAACAAGGGTCTAATCAAAACCAGAATCGATATACAACTTATTTTGTATTGATTAACTTATATGTTGTTTGAAATGTAATGACCGTTTTTTTTAGTAAATAATGCTGAAACTTTATTGGCTATAAAGTTCTATTCAGAGTGGTTTTCAAAATCTATTTTCAGAAATTTTTTCTAAGAAACTAAAATTTCAATTGGTGAAAAAGAAAATTAAAAATACATCATTTTTATATAATTTTATCTTTTGGGAGGGTAGAAATATTTTTTTAAAATATTTTTTTATATTTATTTATGTTAAATTAATTTTTATTTTTTTCAAAAGTCAAACATGATGACAATTTTGATGTCATTATTAAACCAATCCATTAAATCAAAAAATGAAAAACTAAAAACATTTCATCTATTAAACATCTAGATTACATATTAAAAGTCTAATAACTATTCATTATATGATAACCATTCAAAAATATCTGTTAACAACAAATACAACCATTTATTACACAATAACCATCTAAAAAATCAACAAAAACAACCACCCATTAATAAAAATGTAAAAGATTTATTAATTTTATATAATTTTATCTTTGGTTGGTACAAAAATAATTTTTAAAAATTTTAAAATAATTTTTTAACATTTATTTTTATCAAACTAATTTATATTTTATCAAATTAACGATTTTGTCCTTAAAATGGAGCAATGGTATCTTCAATTGTCTTCATTTGGAAGAATATTCAAAATTTAAATCAAATGTATCACAATTAAAAGGTTAGAGATTAAAATGACACAAATTTGAAATACAAGAAACATAATTCGCCCATAATTTAGGTATGGAATAACTAATTAACATGAGGTCGGAGTGACCTTTTAAAATTAAAAATCCATTTTAATAAATATTTTGATTTAAAATGATAACACACGAATTTGTTTCATTATTATGTGCAAATTTTTTTATTTTTTTTTTTGTGTACTTGTATGTATTTATCAGTAGCCATTGTTAGGTAGGTAGTTAGTATTCATTATTCACCAACCTAAGATTGATTTATATTGGGTAATTTCTTGTGTGATTTTGATTTTTGTAATGTCAATTAGTTTGATTTTGATTTTTAATTTTTAATTTTGTGTCAATTTAGTTTAACTAATAATGTCAGTTAAGATTTTTGAAAGAAAATAATTACCGAATTGGTTGAGATTAAAGTCATTAAGTTGAAGAACTTTACAGTTTTGCCTATAAAAACATAACGCATGTTGCTCATGTGCATATTTTTTTTTATCAAAAATATTAACAATTGCAATTAATTTGACTAAATTAAGACAAAATTATAAATTCATGATCAAAATTGATCTAATTAAAATTATAAAGACCAAATGATACATGGACGAAAGTATACAGATTACCAATGTAATTTATCCATTTATATTAGAGTTATATGTAGAGGCGACTTTACACTCAATGTTGGGTGTTCAAATGAATACCTTGAATTTTTTTTAAAATTATATATATATATATATAATTCAATCCAAAACTTTATGTTGAATACCTTAATCTACTTTCCTGAACACCTATCACAATTGAACACCCACCAAACCCACTTTCCTGAACACCTAACCCAACCCAACCCTTAACCTTTTAATCAATATATATGCTTTGTGACATACGACATGTTTTGAAACTTTGCTTTCTCAACCTGTGCAAAGTATCTCGTTGACAAAATTGTGTGATTTTGCAATTCCCAATAAGTGTACCACTTGAATGTTAATGTTGATCAATAGTTTTATAGCTCATCTAAATTTGAATTAAAGGAGCTTTTCTCATTTTTTTTGGGGTAAACTACCAATAGATCCGAATAGTTGAACTTAATTAACATCAAGTCCTATTGAAAAAAAGTCATAGTAAATCCTCACTAAAAATAATTTTTTGCGATAATTTTTTGCATATGTCGCTAAAATTTGACAATTAGTGACTTCTTTTTTGTCATATTTTTATAAATTGTCACTAAAACTTACAATTAGTAACGTTTTTCTCTGACGAATTTTTCAAATTGTCATTGAAAATTAAAAATTAGTAACCTTTTTTCGTGACGATTTTTTTAAACCGTCACTAAAACTTATAATTAGTGACATTTTTTGAGACAAAATTTTCAAACTGTCGCTGAAAATTAACAATTAATGGCATTTTTTTAGTAGTGTTTGATGAAAAATGCCATTAATTCTCAAAGGACCTATTGGACAATAAGTCCACCTATTAGGACCTACACGTAAGTCCCTCATTTTTTTTTATCATGCTAGTGATAAAAATAAAATGTATTTATGGAAATTTTTGTATCTACATTTTATTACAATGATATCAATATATTAGAATTTTATTTATTTATTTATTTGTGTGTGATTTGAAAAGTCTACATTAATTAAATTTTTTAATATCTAACTTGAAAAAAATTTCTGCAGTATCTACTATGAACACCCTAAAAACAATTCCTACAGTGGCCACTTATATGAGCAATTGCAAAGTAAAAATATAACCCCAGCAGCAGCAGCAGCAGCAATAGCCTTACCCAATCAGTAGTACACAATCAACATCAACAAAATCAGGACTTCCTTCAAATATAACAGAAATTCACAAACCAGAGCCACCAACAATATTCAATTAATTCATATCACCTATTCAACATCCTTGACATCATTGCCTACTCAATCTCACAGCTCTGAAACAACCAATTCCCAAGGTAGTAGTGCACAAAGGCTGAGATTATAGACCATCACAAATTCTACAATTCTCCCAATGACAACCTAGATGGTAGACATTTTTACTCACAAGACATACTGCAAATGCATTTTCGGGAACTACATTTCCGTAGGGAGAGAATTGTTGGGATGCTTCTTCACTAGTTGATTGGCTACTCTTCTCTTCTTGCTCCTTGTACACAAGATGGACTTCGACCTCCTTCACTTGAAAATTGCCATCTCTAACCACTAAAATATTCAGTTCATCACCACCTTCCAAATGATTTTCAAACTTCCAGTAACTTAACCACATCATATATTCATCAACTTCTGGAATGCCAAAGACATATGGGGAATGGCTCCAAATCAAACTCTTGGTCATATTACTAATAAAAGTATGTGCATATAGTAATAAAGTCATAATCTTCTTTTCGATTAGTGGAAAGTACATAAATAGAACATACACTAAAGCATTGGATTCTGAAATTAAGATGCGATGGCATAGTAAACAATATTGAAGATCCTACCTTTTTAAGATTAAACCAGTCTGGAACCGTGCTTCTCAAAAAATAAGCATAGAATATGTACTGATCATGACATCCCTGTGATGACATAAAACATAATTAATTTAACGATTATATATATATATATTAAGAGAGAGAAAGAGAGAGAAGGGGGGGCAGGGGGAAGCTTTCTTGCATTGGGTGAGCCAAAGCATGAAATTGTGACATTTGAGCATCTAATGGATCCTATGCTGGACAAGCCCAAATTGTTAATTATCTCCATGTCAATATTTTCTAAAGGTTCAAACTTGAAGTCTTCCATAATTTCAACTAGATTGGGACACATGCCCAAGTTTATATTTTGTGTCATGTGCGTGAACTGATATTATTCACTGGGCCTTGGCTCACTATTTATATTTATGTATGTAGGTGAGCAGCAGGATGTCCATCCCCAGCCCCAGCCCCAGCCCCAGTGAGCAATGAGAAACCAAGTTTTGTGAGGTCAACCAAGGTGGCCTCACGCAAGAGGCCTTACTTTGTTTTACTTGTCCTTTGATTTTTTGCTTTTGATCCTTTGAGGTCACGTATGACCAATTATGTACAACCTTGGTTTTGTTAACACTGACTACTGAATGATCCTGGGCGTATGTAATACATACATAATATGAATGTTTGTATGGTGTGAGTTATTGTATGAATGTGAGAATGTTTTGGTTAAGCCATATATGCACAGCTCATTGGACAATCTTTGTAAATTTTGCTTCCCTAATTTGGCCCCCCAATATTGAATATGACTCGATTTCTGACTGAGGTCGCAGGTAATCTCGTGATTATTGGCCGGTTATGACTCTAATCCATAGGGGCGGGTTTGGGTCATGACAGAGTGGTATCAGAGCACAAGTAATAACTCATACACTTGTCCAAATGAGCAATAGAGTGTCTAGAAAAAACCTAAGTTGCATTCATAAGATAAGAACATGTGTGGAATGCATTGAGAACTTGCTAAGTAAATTGAAGTGTGCAACTATATGATATATAACTATTGCCTAGTTGTATGAATCTACTCTTTTGTGCATGAATACTATGTATATCTTTTGTATGAATTATAATGCAAGTCTTATTAGATAATGGTGAGAACAAGAGCCGATGAGCTAGAAGAGTCCTCCACTACGTGGCTAGACCAAATGAAGAGAATGATGCAAGGCATGGCAAAAACACTAAGGCAACAACAGTAGTGGCAACAACAGTGGCAACATCCGCAACCCCCACCTCCGGTGCAACCTATACCGGATATGCAAAATGACGACCAAACAATAGTCCTGACTAAAGAATTCAAGAAAATGAAGCCACCACTGTTCCACGGGGGTGTGGACCCATTGAAGGCTGAAGCTTGGGTCTATGGTATTGAAAAGTTGTTTAAGGTATTTCCATGCCTGGAGACACAGAAAGTACAATTGGCCACTTTTACATTGGAAGATGAAGCAAGAAGATGGTGGATGCTAATCCGTAATGATAACAAGGGCATTAACGGGGTACAATTTCTTGCACTCTTTTATGAAAAATACTTTCCACAGTGTGTCCATGATAGAAAGGTGTCAGAATTTGAAGGACTGAAGCAAGGCAGTCTGACCGTAGTTGAGTATGAAGCCAAGTTCATTGAATTGGCAAGATTCGCCCCCACATATGGTTGACACCGACTATAAAAAGGTGAGAAAGTTTGAAAATGGCCTTCACAATAACATACTGGAAAGGGTGAATGTGCTGAAATTGCCCACTTATGTTGATGTATTAAACCGAGCTTTAATGTCAGAAGCTAACATGGCCAATAGAGGTAAACCACCAGCCGACTGGAAGGCTAAGAGGCAAGGCTTTTTCTCAGGAAAGAAATCATCAAAGAAACAAAACACGGGGTCTTCAAGCACTTCGGGTTCCACCAAAAATACGGCACCAACATGTACTCAATGTGGTAAGAAGCATCGCGGGGTTTGTTACTGTATTTTTGGCGCATGCTACAAATGTGGTGAAATGGGGCATATGGCTAGGGATTGCACCCAAACTGAACAGCAAAAAGGTGGGAAACCAGTCGTTAGTTCAACAGGATCCATCCCAAAATCGGGTAATACTACAGGGCCTGCTACTACCAGAGACACAATGAGACAGGGGAGCGTGTTTGCACTTGTCCCAGGTGACACACGGAATACTGAAGCCGTCGTCTCAGGTACTATCTCTATATGTAATCAGGATGCTTTCGTGTTAATTGACTTCAGATCAACACACTCCTTTGTAACTTATGCATTTGCATCTAAATTGAGTAGGCCTTTAGAATCATTGCCATATTTGTTGTGTGTTTCTGCTCCATCCAGGGAATCCGTGTTGTGTACATCTGTATGTCGATTTTGTGATATGCGTATTGGGAATGCTACCTTGTACGTAGATTTGTTACCCTTGGACTTTAGACATTTTGATATAATCCTGGGTATGGACTGGTTATCTGAATACTGTGCCACCATTGATTGTGTAACAAAACAAGTTGTATTTAGACTACCAAGACAGGAAGAAATTTTGTTTGTGGGTAATGGGGTAGTGCCTCCACCGTATTTGATATTTGCAATGAAAGCATGTAAATTGATCAGGAAAGGGTGCCAGGGTTACTTATGTAGTGTATTATTTGAACAATCTGCGAATGTTGAATTGAATAATATTTCTGTGGTCTGAGAATTTCCAGATGTATTTCCCGACAAACTGCCAGGGGGATTGGTGGACAAAGAGATAGAATTTACCATTGATGTGGTCACAGGCACCCTGCCTATCTCAAAAACTCCATATAGAATGTCCATTATTGAAATGAAAGAAGTGAAGGAACTGTTGCAAGACTTACTAGACAAAGGGTTTATACGACCAAGCACTTCGCCATGGGGCACTCCCGTGTTGTTTGTAAAGAAAAAAGATGGAACCTTACGTTTGTGCATTGACTACAAGGAACTAAACAAGGTAACGGTCAAAAATAAATATCCATTACCTCGAATTGACGATTTATTTGATCAGTTACAGTGTTCACAAGTCTTTTCAAAATTTGATATAAGATCAGGCTACTACCAGTTGAAGGTGAAGGCAGAAGATGTTGAGAAAACTACATTTAGAATAAGGTATGGTCACTACGAATTTCTTGTTATGCCGTTTCGAGTGACTAACGCACCTGCAGCATTTATGGACCTTATGAACCAGATTTTCAAGACTTATCTTGATGAATTTGTTGTGGTTTTTATCGATGATATTCTGATATATTCAAAGAATAGATTTGAACACGAACAACATCTCAGAATTGTCTTGCAAACACTTAGAGAAAAGAAATTATTTGCTAAACTTATGAAGTGTGAATTTTGGTTAGATGAGGTTGTTTTCTTAGGGCATGTCATCAACAGAGATGGAATTTCAGTAGACCCACAGAAGACAGAGTCAATTGTAAACTTGCCTACACCAACAAATGTAATAGAAGTCCGTAGTTTCATGGACTTAGCCGGGTACTACAGAAGGTTTGTCAAGAATTTTTCAAAAATAGCTATGCCTCTTACCCAACTGACACGCAAAGGGCAACCATTTGAATGGAATGATGAAAGAGAATCTGCCTTCCAAGAACTAAAAACAGGATTGACTACTGCACCAGTGTTAACATTGCCCACAAGTACGGAGAACTTTCTGATTTATAGTGATGCATCTTATAAAGGTCTAGGTTGTGTATTAATGCAGGAAGGACGGGTAATTGCTTATGCCTCTCAATAATTGAGACCACATGAGAAGAATTACCCAACACATGACCTACAATTGGCCGCAGTGGTACTTGCCTTGAAAACCTGGCAGCATTACCTATATGAGGCAAAATGCGAAGTCAACACGGATCACAAAAGTTTGAAGTACTTACTTACTCAGAAAGAGTTGAATATGTGGCAGAGAATATGGCTTGAACTAATAAAAGATTATGATCTTTAGATTCAATATCACCTCGAGAAAGCCAATATAGTTGCAGATGCCCTGGGCAGAAAATTGACGTAGAGTTTAGCGTGCTTACTTACTGAACAAAAAGAAATCTTGCAAGAATTTGGGAGAACCGAAATTGAAGTTGTGTTACATGAACAAGCTGGGTTGATAACCGCCATTTCAGCTGAGCCAACAATAGTTACTGAAGTTAAGTAAAGGCAATGAGAGGATGAGGCCCTCAAGACAATAATTGATGAGTTTGAAGAAAAATCGAAATCAGAATTCAGCATTAATGGTGAAGTGTTGAGATTTCAAAACCGAATGTGTGTCCCGAACATTCCTGAACTAAAGAAGAGAATCCTAGATAAAGCTCATAAGTTGATGTTTTCTATGCATCTGGGTAACAACAAAATGTATCGGGACTTGAAGCAAAGCTATTGGTGGCTCAAAATGAAGAACGAAATTGCAGAGTATGTGTCCAAATGCCTTAAATGTCATCAAGTCAAAGCTGAACATCAGAAGCCAGGCGGTCTACTTCAACCTCTCCCTATTCTGGAATGGAAGTGGGAGCATGTGATCATGGACTTTGTTGTTGGTCTACCTCGAAGCCCTAGAGGTATGGATGCTATTTGGGTTGTAGTTGATAGATTGACTAAATCTGCTCATTTTCTGCTTGTTAGAACTACGTTTGATGCTTATCGATTAGCCACTATATATGTTGATGAGATCATTCATTTGCATGGAGTTCCGGTATCTATTATATCAGATAGAGATCCGAAATTTGTATGTAGATTGTGGAAAAGCCTGCAAAGAGCAATGGGAATAGAACTGAGATTCAGTACTGCGTTCCATCCACAAACAGACGGGCAATCAGAACAGACCATACAGACCTTGGAAGACATGCTCAGAATGTGTACTTTAGATTTTCAGGGGAGCTGGGAAGGTTATTTGCCACTAGCTGAATTTGCATATAATAACAGTTTCCATTCCAACATCGGTATGGCACCATACGAAGGCTTGTATGGCAGAAAGTGTAGATCGCCAATTTGTTGGAAAAAAGTCGGGGATAGGGCTCTACTTGGGCCTGAAATGGTGCAAGACACTTCTGAGAAAATTAAAATCATCCAATAAAGGCTCATGACAGCACAGAGTCAGCAAAAGAATTATGCGGGTGTTCAAAGAAGACCTCTTAAGTATGAGGTTGGCGACCATATGTTTGTTTGTGTGATTCCGATAAAGGGCCAGTTGAGATTTGGTAAGAAAGTAAATTCTCACCCCGTTACATTAGGCTGTTTCAAATTCTGGAGAGACTTGGTTCAGTTGCTTATAGGGTTGCTTTGCCACCGGGATTCAAACAAATGCACAATGTGTTCCACGTGTCGATGTTGAGGGGTTATCTTCAAGATCCGTTTCATGTGATTGACTACCATCGGATAGCTCTTGATGAAAATATTGAATACGAAGAACGGCTAGAACGAATCATTGACCAGCAAGTGAAACAGTTGAGAAATAAGTCCATCCCAATGGTGAAGGTAGAATGGAAAGAACACTATGGGAAGGACGCTACAAGGGAAAAGAAGGATGAGATGCGACTGTGCTATCCACATTTGTTTTCAGACGGAGGTAAAATAAGTTTGGAGGACCAAACTTCCTAAAGGGGGGAAGATTGTGATAACCCTGCTCTATGTTATGTTAATTGATCTTAATTACGCTTATAATTATGAGCTTGATATGATTTTGAGTGCTAATTATGTGATTATATGTATTTTTGAATTTCTATTTGTTCATCGTAGGAAAATATGTTTGATTCTCTATTATAAAATTTAAATTGAAGGCTGTAGAGGCGGCAGAAACCAAAATTGACTATACCATTATGATTAGCATAATTTTTAGAGCCTACGGTGAAATTTGATAAAATTTGATTCGACCCAAAATAATTAGACTAGCCTAATTAAATTAAGCCTAATCAATTAGCACTAAACCTTAATTAGTAATTTTGATTAGACCAACATATAAATATGTTCTAATGTGCTTAAGCTCATGAAGTGAGCTCAAAAATTCTAAAATATACACTCTAAGGAGAGTAAACTCTACACTTAGAGAGAGAGAGAGAGAGAGAAGAAAATTGTGAAGGGATTGAAGGAGATTCGAGGGATTGAGCTAGAATACACTTGAATTCAAGCCTTAGGTACGATTTCTTACCTTAATCCTTGTAAATAAAACATGCAGGAGTTGAATTCATCTAGTTCTTGAGCTCATTTGCATAAGATTGTACAATGGAAGCATGAATTACTTTGGAATGGAAGAATTGAATTGAATTATGTACATGCATGCATGAATCACCAATTTGAGTTTGAATTTCATGGAATTTTCCACATGCATGAAGTTACATTTGACATTTGTGGAGATGTTTCATGGTTTTACCACTTTTCATCTCATGCATGAGGGTTTTGAAAAGATTTGAAAAGAAAAGAATGCAATTCATATCATACAAGGTTTCAACCTCTTGATTTGAGCTTGATTTTGGAATTTGGTCCATGATTTCGAGTAATTGGTTCCAAATTAGAAGTGTTCCCATGTCATATAATTTTTTTCCATGTTTTTGTACCAAAAATACAAGTTTTGGGCCTTTGGAATCGAGTTTTGAACTCCAAACATAGTTCTAAAAATTCCAGAATTCGTCATGTCCGCTTGAGCAGGGAAAGTGCCGCTCGAGCGTAAAAATCAAGCTCCTAAAAGTTTTGCTAACGTTGGTGTTCGCTAGAGTGAGAAGAATTGTGCTTGAGCGTCCACTCACATGTTTTGACTCTTGGCTCGAGCAACCAAAGTCACGCTCGAGCGCAAAAATGAGGCAACCGGTACTTTTGCAGACCAAAGGGGTCCGCTCGAGCGGAGAACCCTGTTTCAAAAATTTTTGAAAGTTGTTTTATGATTCGTTTTCCGATCTCTTTCATTTCTAAGCACTCTTACGGATACATTGAACATTGTAAATGAATTAAAGGTCACGAAAGAAGCCTAAGAACGTTAAGCAAACTAAAGAACGAATTGAATGGTATTATGACCCAATGTGTTGTGAATTATGTAGGGTCGAGTACAAGGACGAATCAAGCACCAGAACACGGTGAGTAATTTCTTAGAAAAGATATTTTTGTATACGCATTTATTTTCTAAACGCTGCCTATGTGGTAAGGTTCTAAACCGTTAAAGTGATATTATGAACAAGCATCCTAATCACTCAATTCGGAATGAAATATACGAAGCGATCAATGTATGAGTATGAAATGCGCCTAAGGCCATTCAGTATATTCAATAAGGATGTGGATTGGGCCTAAGGCCATTCTTTATGATTATTAAATGGGCCGAAGGCCGTTCGGGATAAGGAAAAGATATGGATGTAAGGTCGTTCTGGATACAAGAATGGATATGATCATAGATTTAAATGCGTGCACACAATAAATGTGTATATAAACTAGACCTAAGGTCGTTCTGTAAGTATTGGACCTAAGGTCGTTTTGTGAGTATTGGACCTAAGGTCGTTCAGTGTGTAATGGACCCAAGGTCATTCCATATATACGTTGGACCCAAGGTCGTTCTATATGTAAGTTGGACACGAGGTCGTTTTACCTGTGATGGACCCAAGGTCGTTCTGTATGCTACATGGACCCAAGGTCGTTTTGTGCTTGGGATATGATGGAAAGGACCTGGGGTCGTTATGCTTTAACATCAAGTACTAAGCGTAATAGTGAACTGTGATTATAAGAATCTTGTTCATGAACTCCCTTGTTTTGGTATTATTCACTGAGCGTTAGCTCACTGTTTATATTTATGTATGTAGGTGAGCAGCGGGATGTCCAGCCCCAGTGAGCAATGAGAAACCAAGTTTTGTGAGGTCAACCAAGGTGGCCTCACGCAAGAGGCCTTACTTTTGTTTTACTTATCCTTTGATATTTTGTTTTTGATCCTTTGAGGTCACGTATGACTAATTTTGTACAACCTTGGTTTTGTTAACACTGACTACTGAATGATCCTGGACGTATGTCATACATACATAATATAAATGTTTGTATGGTGTGAGTTATTGTATGAATGTGAGAATGTTTTGGTTAAGCCATATATGCACAGCTCATTGGACAATCTTTGTAAATTTTGCTTCCGCAATTTGGCCTCCAAATATTGAATATGACTCGATTTCTGATTGAGGCCACATGTAATCTCATGATTACTAGCTGGTTATGACTCTAATCGATAGGGGTGGGTTTGGGTCATGACACTAGGGGTCTGAGAATTTAGCTCTCCTGTGGCACTCAAAATCTAGCCTGCTTGGTTCCATAACGGTATTGCCCCTACCCGGATGAATAAGGTTGAACCTGACTAGGTTGCGGAACGCCCAAAGAAGTCCCCAGCTGGGTACAGAAACGTTTAGCATGACCTGGCTGATTACACACCTAGCAAATAAATGGTTCCTGAATACGTGACTGATTTGAAGTTTGAACTGGTGAGGCTGCCAATGACTGCTCCCCATCGAGCACTCAATCACTCCAAGTCCTGGCCGACTAGATGATCCCGATGGTGCAACTACCGGTTGAACCACTAACCCTGCCCTCTTCCTCTGTGGGCAAGCCGGAGACTAGTGGCCCAACTAACCACATTTGAAACAAGTGAAACCCCTCTGCTTACCCTTCCCCGAACCCAAACTCGACACTGGAAAGGAAGATCTAGACTGCACTCCCTAAGACTGTTGTGCGTTGAAACCCCTCTGCCTTTCAAAAGGTCTACCAACACCCCGAGTTACAAGGGTCGCCAAAACAGCCTCCTCCCTACTCTGTCCCATGACTAATACTGCTGCCTCTACATAAGCCTCTACATGAGATGTCACTTCAACAAGCACCCTATAACTTCTATGCCAAGACCTGACAATCCTTTCTTGGATGTCGTCACACAACCTACTCTCAAACTCTGAACAACGAAGTCCCTCAGTCTCCACCAACTCTGGAGCAAATCTTGACAGGTTAGTAAACCATGCTTGAAACTGTACCAAAGGTGTAGTACCTTAGCGTAACTCTACAAACTGTTTCCGCAATTCTTCTTGTGTAGAGGGAGGGAAATTGTCAGTTCCTCGTCTAGGCATCCTAATAAGGGTAATCCAAAGATTAGCATAGTCACAAATGGGTCGAAGCCAATTTACTCAAGTCTTGGTACAATGGACAATATTTATTCTACTCCACATAAGCACCTAGTCACATAAACACATACGAATTTCCTTCATGGATAATGACCGTCACGCGGCGTTGCCAGAGTTCTAATTAGAAATAGCAGTGATCAAGTGTTTTTCAAATAAGACTTCTAGAAACCCGTAGACCCAATCAACATCTTAGGAATGAAATCTCATACCCATATAGTCACATAAGCATGTTGTCACGTAAGCATACTATACATACTAATGTCTCTGCTAAGCGAGACAAACCCATTGTGGTAATAACCACTTCCCATATACCCAAGTATTCAAGCTCGGTACTGTGATATCCCTGTTCCGTAATATGTTAATTGGTCCTTAATATGAGTATGATTGTGTGTTTAATATGATTTTGTGTGCCATTATGTGAAAATATGTGGTTTTAAATTTCTATCTGTTCACCATAGGAATATCTGTTTGATTATCTGCTTTGGAAATTAAATTGAAGGCCTTATCAGTCACAGAACCCGAAATTGATTGCGCCATTGTGATTAGCGTAATTTTTAGAGCCTACGGTGAAATTTGATTGAAAATTGATTCGGATCAGATTAAATTGATGAATTAGTGCCAAATTATTTATTATTATTAAATTGATTTAGTGGGACTTGTGTAAAAAGGGCAATACACACTCCATTCCTCTCTTTGTTTCATCTTTTGGTTGATTTAGCTCTCTAGAGGGGGAGAGATCCAAAATTAGAGAGAGAGAGGGGAGAAAATCTATGTTTTGGTCTTAAAGCTTGGAAGTCTTGAAGTTAAACTCAAGAATTAACCATAGATTGGGAAGATTGGGCTTCTAGGTAAGCAATTGATTTTGAATTCATGAGTTTAATGTGTAATTTTGTGTATTCAAAGTTGATTAATGATCAAGAGTAAGAATTGAAATGAAATTGAGTTGATCATGTTGAATTGAAGGTTAATAGATGCATGCATGTAGGAAATTGCTATGAATTTCCATGTTTGAGCACAATGTGTATCATCCATGTTGAGTTTTGATTACTGACCATGTATTTGATCATCTCTTCACCAATTAAGTTGAGGTTATTACGTATATTTCACATGCAAGTGCAAATCATGGGAGTTTGAGTCTTGCATGTTTGAATCTAGTGTGTTGGTGATGAGATTGAGTTAATTTGAGACATGCATGTGATTAAATTGTGAAACTGAGCTTCATTGTGTTGTAATTTGGTGTTTATACCATGTTAGAATATGTATATGTGAAGTTTGAGCCAAAATCATGCATTTGGAACCTTTGAACATCAAATTGAAGCTCAAGAACATGTTCTGGAAAACCCAAAAAATTTGATGTCTGCTCGAGCGGGGAAATCGACGCTCGAGCGTGAATTTCGTGCTCCTAGTATTTTTGCAGACTTGGATGTCCGCTCGAGCGGGTAAGTTCACGCTCGAGCGGGGAACTATATAGACAGACCTTCAGCTCAAGTGCCAGACTTCACGCTCGAGTGTAATTTTGATGCATCCAGCACTTTTTGCAGACATGGTGTCCGCTCGAGCGGGGTAATTTCATGCTCGAGCGGGGAGCCATGTAGTGAGGCCTTCCGCTCGAGCGCTAAACTTCAAGATCGAGCGTAAATTTGATGCATCCAGTACTTTTGCAGGCCTCAAGGGTACGCTCGAGCGGGGAAATCCACACTCGAGCGGGGACCTTATTTTCTGAAATTTTGAAAAGGCATTCTGTGTTTCATTTTCTGTTCTCTTTCACTTCCAAGTACTCTTAGGCATGCATTGAGCATTGTAATTGAGTTAAAGAGATAAGAATGAAGCCTAAAGAGGAAAATGTGAATTTAGAACGGATCGAATTGTTTGTGACCCTTTTGTGTTCATGAAATATGTATGGTTGAGCTCCAGGGCAAACCAACCAACCGATCACTGTGAGTAATATCTTAACAGAGATATCTGAAATATGTTGTTGTCCAATTGCTTACTTCTATGTAAGTTTCATAAGTTCATTGATTCGATTGGTGGACAATGGTTGCTATACCAAATGAGTGGGCCAAAGGCCAGTCTGATTTGAATAATAAAATGAATGGGCCAGAGGCCGTTTTGACATGAATGGATGGGCTAGAGGCCATTTTGGCATGAATGGATGGGCCAGAGCCCGTTTTGGCATGAATGGATGGGCCAGAGGCCATTTTGACATGAATGAATGGGCCAGAGGCCGTTTCGACGTGAACAAATGAATGGGCCAAAGGCCGTTTTGACACAAATGAAAGTTTGAATGGGCCAAAGGCCAGTTTGTTTGGAACCGTAGTCACTTGACCTAAATTGTGTATATATGTTAAATAGAAATATGAATTGGGCCTAAGGCCATTTGAAGCATGTTGTTCTACATATCGTCTGTATAGTTTCTTTAATTGATATTATTCACTGGGCTTTCGCTCACGCTCATTCATTTGTTTGTAGGTGAGCCAGGAGAAGTCCAAACCCAGCCCCAGTGAGGTCTATGTGGAACAACAAAGGTTTTGAAGAGTCAGCCCTTGCGTCTCACGCACGAGACCCGCCTTCGCCTTTTTGTCATTCTGTTTTATTTTGTCATGTGGGCGAAGTCTTTGAATATGTTGTATATAGTTTTGACGGGTTGACTTAGACTATTATGATCATGTATGTGCAGAACGTTGTGTGGTACATATTTTGTTGTGAGTTATTAATATGTATATGTATGGTTTGTTATGATGTGCCATGTAAGCACAGCTCTATGGACAAAGTTTTAAATTGCTTCCGTTTGGCTCCCATTAACTCTGTTAAAATACGTTTGGTTTGGTTCAAGGCCGTAGGTAATCTCTTGATTACTGGCCGGTTATGTCCTTAACCCACGGGGGCGGGTTCGGGTCATGACAGAGTGGTATCAGAGCACGAGTTAATAACTCACACACTTGTCCAAGTGAGCAATAAGCGTCTGGAAAGGATCTATGATGCATTCATGTGGTAAGTCTGAATTTGAAAGCATCAAGTATGTGCTTAAATGTTTTGATATGAACAACTATGTGTTATAAGTTATGATTTGCTTGCATTGCAAATTATTTGAATATGTATGCTCTTTAATATATACATACTTGCAAATCTTTTGTATGAAGTATAATGTAAGTTTAATCAGATGGTGAGAACAAGAGGTGATGAGATAGAAGAGTCCTCTACTGCCAGAATAGATAGAATGGAAAGGTTGATTCAGGAAATGGCAGAAGCATTGAGGCAACAACAGGAATGGCAACAACAGTGGCAGTAACCACATCCTCCACATCCACCTCCGACACCACCCGTGCCAGATAATCAGAATGATGATTGGATAATAGCTCTCACCAAAGAATTCAAGAAGATGAAACCACCACAGTTCCATGGTGGATTAGATCCGTTGAAAGCCGAGGCATGGGTTCTCGGCATTGAGAAATTGTTTGAAGTGTTCCCTTGCTTGGAGACACAGAAAGTGCTTCTAGCCACTTTTATGCTAGAAGACGAGGCAAGAAGATGGTGGATGTTAATGCGAGAAAATCACAAGGATGTTGATTGGGTGAAATTGTTGGAGATTTTCTATGACAAGTACTTCCCGCAGTGTGTTCGGGACAGGAAAGTAGTAGAGTTCATGGAACTTAAGCAAGACAGTATGACTGTAGCTGAGTATGAGGCCAAATTCACTGAATTGGCCAGGTTTGCACCACACGTGATTGATACGAACTATAAGAAGGCGAGGCATTTTGAAGGTGGGCTTCGAAGCGACATTCTAGAAAGGGTGAATGTTTTGAAGCTAGAAACCTACATTAGGGTGCTAGACAGGGCCATCATATCAGAGGCTAACATAGCTAGACAGGCTAAGCCAACGACAGAATGGAAAGACAACAAAAGGCAAGGCTTCTTTTCAAAGAAGAAATTTCTGAAAAAGCAAAACACGGGCTCCTCAAATACTTCGAATTCTTCCCGAGATACATCTCCTATGTGCAACATTTGTAGCAAAAAGGCACCGTGGAGTTTGTTACCGTGCATCAGGAGCCTGTTTCAAATGTGGGAAAGAAGGGCATATGGCCCGAGATTGTAATCAGAATGGTGGAAAGATAGCTGCTAGTTCCACTGCATCGATCCCAAAGCTGGGAAATACTTTGAGATCTGCTACCACCGGGGATACCGTGAGATAAGGGAGAGTTTTTGCACTTGTTCCGGGCAATACACGGAAGGCCAACGCAGTTGTCTCAGTTACTATTTCTATATGTAATCAGGATGCTTTTGTGTTAATTGACTCCGGATCCACACACTCTTTTGTGACATATGCATTTGCATCTAGACTGAATAGAGCCTTAGAATTACTGTCATATCTGCTATGTGTGTCTACTCCATCTGGGGAATCTGTATTGTGTGAATCTATATACCGGTTTTGTGATATGCATGTTGAGGATGCTATCCTATATGTGGATTTGTTGCCCTTGAATTTTAGACATTTTGATGTAATTTTGGGCATGGATTGGTTGACCAAATATTGTGCCACCATTGATTGTGTGACAAAACGGGTTGTGTTTAAACCACCAGAACAGAAAGAGATTGTGTTTGTGGGTAATGGGGTAGTGCCTCCACCTTATTTGATATCTGCAATGAAAGCATGTAAACTGATCAGGAAAGTGTACCAGGGTTATTTGTGCTATGTGTTGTCTGAACAATCTGTGAATGTTGAACTGAATGATATCCCTATTGTTAGAGAATTTCCAGATGTGTTCCCAAATGAATTACCAGGGGAATTAATAGATAGGGAAATAGAGTTTACTATTGAAACTGTGCCAGGCACCCAGCCCATTTCTAAAACTCCCTACAGAATGGCTACTGCTGAAATGAAAGAATTGAAAGAACAGTTGTAAGACCTGCTTGACAAGGGGTTTATTCGACCTAGCACTTCGCCTTGGGGTGCACCAGTATTGTTTGCGAAAAAGAAGGATGGAACTTTGCGTTTGTGCATCGATTATCAGAAATTGAACAAGGTAACAATAAAGAACAAATATCCCCTACCCCGTATTGATGACTTATTTGACCAGTTGCAGGGATCACAGGTGTTTTCTAAGATTGATCTGAGATCCGGGTATCATCAGCTAAAAGTTAAGGCAGAGGATGTTGAGAAAACAGCATTTAGAATGAGGTATGGACATTTTGAGTTTCTTGTTATGCCATTTGGAGTACTAATGCTCCAGTAGCATTTATGGACTTAATGAACTGAATTTTTAAAACCTACCTTGACGAATTCGTTGTGGTTTTTATCGATGACATTTTGATATATTCTAAAGATAGACTTGAACATGAACATCATTTGAGAACTGTCCTACAAATACTTCGGGAAAGGAAATTATTTGTTAAACTAAAGAAATGTGAGTTTTGGTTCGATGAAGTTGTTTTCTTAGGGCATGTAATCAACAAGGAAGGAATTTCAGTAGACCCGCAGAAAATAGAGGCGATTGTGAGTTGGCCTACACCGACCAATGTGACAAAAGTCCGTAGTTTCATGGGCTTAGCCGGGTACTACAGGAGGTTTGTGAAGGACTTTTCGAAATTAGCTGTGCCTCTTACCCAATTGACACGAAAAGGGCAACCGTTTGAATGGAACGACGAAAGAGAATCTGCCTTCTATGAACTGAAAACAAGATTGACCACTGCACCAATTTTGACACTACCTTCACGTATGGAAAATTTTGTAATTTTTAGTGATGCGTCTTATAAAGGTTTGGGTTGTGTGTTAATTCAGAACGGAAAGGTTATTACTTACGCCTCCCGACAGTTAAGGTCACACAAGAAGAATTATCCAACGCATGACCTAGAATTGGCCGCAGTTATTTTTGCTTTGAAAATCTGGCGGCATTATCTGTATGGAGCAAAGTGTGAAGTCTACACGGATCACAAAAGTCTGAAATACTTCTTCATGCAGAAGGAGTTGAATATGCGACAGAGGAGATGGCTGGAACTGATAAAGGATTATGACTTAGAGATTTAGTATCACCCCGGGAAAGCTAATACAATTGCTGACGCCTTGATAAAATCAGCGGGAGTATGGCTTGTTTGCTTACTGAACAGAAGAGATCTTGCAAGATTTTGAAAATCTGAAATTGAAGTGGTAATGTGTGAACAGGGCGGACTGATAGCCGCTATTACAACCGAGCCGGACAATCATTGACGAAATCAAGCAGAAGCAGAAAGAGGATGAATTCCTCAAGAAAGGTGATGAATTTGAGACAAGTCCGAAAGCAAAGTTTGGCATTGAGAATGAAGTATTGAGATTTCGGAACAGAATGTGCGTCCCAGATATTCCAGAACTAAAGAAAAGGGTTTTAGATGAAGCCCACAGATCCGTATTTGCTATGCATCCGGGTAATAATAAAATGTAGCGGGATTTGAAACAAACCTATTGGTGGCCTAAAATGAAGAAAGAGATTGCAGAATGTGTCCAAGTCTCTTCAATGTCAGCAAGTCAAAGCTGAACATCAGAAACCAGGCGGTCTACTTCAACCTCTCCCTATTCTAAATGGAAGTGGGAGCATGTGACTATGGATTTCGTTGTTGGCCTACCTCGGATTTCTCGGGGTATCGATTCTATTTGGGTTGTAGTTGATAGACTGACTAAATCTGCACATTTTCTACCAGTTAGAACCACGTTTAATGCTTATAGACTGGCTACCATTTATGTTGATGAGATTGTCCGTTACACGGAGTTCTGGTATCCATTGTGTCAGATAGAGATCCGAAATTTGTATCTAGATTGTGGAAGAGTTTGCAGGAAGCTATGGGGATAGAACTAAGATTCAGTACTGGATTCCACCCACAGATCGATGGGCAATCAGAATGAACAATACAAACTTTGGAAGATATGCTTCGGATGTGTGCTTTGGACTTTCAGGGGAGTTGGGAAGACTATTTGCCACTTACAGAGTTTGCATACAATAACAGCTTCCACTCCAGCATCGGTATGGCACCATACGAGGCTTTGTATGGTAGAAGGTGTAGATCACCTATTTGTTGGACAGAAGTCGGGGATAGAGCTTTACTTGGGCCTGAAATTGTGCAAGACACTTTTGAGAAAATCAAGATTATTCGGCAAAGGCTCAAAACAGCTCAGGACCGACAAAAGAATTATGCAGATGTTCGGAGAAGACCTCTTGAGTATGAGGGTGGTGACCATGTGTTCATCCGTGTATCTCCGATGAAGGGCCAAGTCAGGTTTGGAAAGAAGGGCAAGTTGTCGCCCCGTTACATTGGGCAGTTTCAGGTTCTAGAAAGGCTTGGCCCAGTTGCCTATAGAGTTGCTTTGCCACCGGGATTCGAACAAATCCATAACGTGTTTCATGTGTCGATGTTGAGGGGCTACCTCCGAGACCCGTTCCATGTGATTGATTATCATCGGGTAGCTATTGATGAAAATATGGAGTACGCCGAATGGCCGGAACGAATCATTGACCAGCAAGTGAAACAATTGAGAAGCAAGTCCATCCCAATGGTGAAAGTAGAATGGAAAGAACACTATGGGACGGATGCCATGTGGGAAAAGAGGGTGAAATGCGCCTGCGATATCCACATTTGTTTCCCGACGAAGGTAAATTAAGTTGAGGGACCAAACTTCCTAAAGGGGAGAAGACTGTGATATCCCTGTTTCGTAATATGTTAATTGGTCCTTCATATGAGTATGATTGTGTGTTTAATATGATTTTGTGTGCCATTATGTGAAAATATGTGGTTTTGAATTTCTATCTGTTCACCGTAGGAATATCTGTTTAATTATCTGCTTTGGAAATTAAATTGAAGGCCTTAACGGCCACAGAACCTGAAATTGATTGCGCCATTGTGATTAGCGAAATTTTTAGAGCCTATGGTGAAATTTGATTGAAAATTGATTCGGATCAAATTAAATTGATTAAATTGATGAATTAGTGCCCAATTATTTATTATTATTAAATTGTTTTAGTGGGACTTGTGTAAAAAGGGCAATACACACTCCATTCCTCTCTTTGTTTCATCTTTTGGCTGATTTAGCTCTCTAGAGGGGGAGAGATCCGAAATTAGAGAGAGAGAGAGGGGAGAAAATCTATGTTTTGGTCTTAAAGCTTGGAAGTCTTGAAGTTAAAATCAAGAATTAACCATAGATTGGGAAGATTGGGCTTCTAGGTAAGCAATTGATTTTGAATTCATGAGTTTAATGTGTAATTTTGTGTATTCAAAGTTGATTAATGATCAAGAGTAAGAATTGAAATGAAATTGAGTTGATCATGTTGAATTGAAGGTTAATAGATGCATGCATGTAGGAAATTGCTATGAATTTCCATGTTTGAGCACAATGTGTATCATCCATGTTGAGTTTTGATTAATGACCATGTATTTGATCATCTCTTCACCAATTAAGTTGAGGTTATTGTGTATATTTCACATGCAAGTGCAAATCATGGGAGTTTGAGTCTTGCATGTTTGAGTCTAGTGTGTTGGTGATGAGTTTGAGTTAATTTGAGACATGCATGTGATTAAATTGTGAAACTGAGCTTCATTGTGTTGTAATTTGGTGTTTATACCATGTTAGAATATGTATATGTGAAGTTTGAGCCAAAATCATGCATTTGGAACCTTTGAACATCAAATTGAAGCTCAAGAACATGTTCTGGAAAACCCAAAAAATTTGATGTCCGCTCGAGCAGGGAAATCGCCACTCGAGCGTGAATTTCGTGCTCCCAGTATTTTTGCAGACTTGGATGTCCGCATGAGCGGGTAAGTTCGCGCTCGAGCGGGGAACTATATAGACAGACCTTCAGCTCGAGCCCCAAACTTCATGCTCGAGCGTAATTTTGATGCATCCAGCACTTTTTGCAGACATGGAGTCCGCTCGAGCGGGGTAATTTCACGCTCGAGCGGGGAGCCATGTAGTGAGGCCTTCCGTTCGAGCGCTAGACTTCAAGCTCGAGTGTAAATTTGATGCATCCAGTACTTTTGCAGGCCTCAAGGGTACACTCGAGCGGGGAAGTCCACGCTCGAGCGGGGACCCTGTTTTATGAAATTTTGAAAAGACATTCTATGTTTCATTTTCTGTTCTCTTTCACTTCCAAGTACTCTTAGGCATGCATTGAGCATTGTAATTGAGTTAAAGAGATAAGAATGAAGCCTAAAGAGGAAAATGTGAATTTAGAACGGATCGAATTGTTTGTGACCCTTTTGTGTTCATGGAATGTGTAGGGTCGAGCTCCAGGGCAAACCAACCAACCGATCACTGTGAGTAATATCTTAACAGAGATATCTAAAATATGTTGTTGTCCAATTGCTTACTTCTATGTAAGTTTCATAAGTTTATTGATTCGATTGGTGGACAATGGTTGCTATACCAAATGAGTGGGCCAAAGGCCAGTCTGATTTGAATAATAGAATGAATGGGCCGGAGGCCGTTTTGACATGAATGGATGGGCCAGAGGCCATTTTGGCATGAATGGATGGGCCAAAGGCCGTTTTGACATGAATGAATGGGCCAGAGGCCGTTTCGACATGAACAAATAAATAGGCCAAAGGCCAGTTTGTCATCTGAATGGGCCAAAGGCCGTTTTGACACAAATGAAAGTTTGAATGGGCCAAAGGCCAGTTTATTTGGAACCGTAGTCACTTGACCTAAATTGTGTATATATGTTAAATAGAAATATGAAATGGGCCTAAGGCTGTTTGAAGCATGTTGTTCTACATATCGTCTGTGTAGCTTCTTTAATTGATATTATTCACTGAGCTTTCGCTCACGCTCATTCATGTGTTTGTAGGTGAGCCAAGAGAAGTCCAAACCCAGCCCCAATGAGGTCTATGTGGAACAACAAAGGTTTTGAAGAGTCAGTCCTTGCGTCTCACGCACGGGACCTGCCTTCGCCTTTTTGTCATTCTGTTTTATTTTGTCATGTGGGCGAAGTCTTTGAATATGTTGTATATAGTTTTGATGGGTTGACTTAGACTATTATGATCCTGTATGTGCAGAACCTTGTGTGGTACATATTTTGTTGTGAATTATTAATATGCATATGTATGGTTTATTATGATGTGCCATGTAAGCACAACTCTATGGACAAAGTTTTAAATTGCTTCCGTTTGGCCCCCATTAACTCTGTTAAAATACATTTGGTTTGGTTTAAGGCCGGAGGTAATCTCTTGATTACTGGTCGGTTATGTCCTTAACCCACGGGGGCGGGTTTCGGTCATAACAGGTATGCTCTGATACCAAGTTGTAATGCCCCAAAATAAATACAATAAACCCATCCTATAAACAATAATGTAATTGAACGACACACTTTCATTAATCAGAGTTTAATATACAAAAGTGACAGATGCGATAAGGAATGAAAGCTACACTCGTATCATATGCCTTACTGGTTTACATATTTCCAAGTCGCTGCTTGGGTACAACAAAGGTGAGTGATAAGCTCAATACAATTAAAGCCCTAGGCTTATACAAATATGAAACACAAAATACAAGCACAATAAACAATACGAGCCTCCAGCTTCACAGTCCTCCCAAGCTGAGCCCTTGGCGGAGGCCTATCACCAACACCTGAAAATGATTTTCCCATATATGGTGAGCCAAAGCTCAGTAGAAATAATCTAACACAATATATGAATCTTAACAAAGATATAAATACAATGCACATATATAGTACCGGTGACAAAATCTTTTACAACTCGTTTGCAGACCGTGCCATGCCAAGTTTTATATCAGAATTCATGCGGTCTTAATCTTTTTATTTTTATTTATTTATTTATTTATTTATATCTCAATTCATTTTATCTCATTTCGTGATCTGTTTCTATTTATCACTAACAACCATACTGAGGATACAACTTAAAGGTTCTCAAAACGATATAATCATCATAGAAACACTTCTATTTGCAATTTTACAGAATTTTTGTCTGCGGAAATCGACACTCATGTATACACAACATTTTGGGACTTTCACCCTGGACACACAGGCCAACTTAATTCAATGGAGTCCATCACCTTTCTCCTCCCAAACAATGGAGTACATCCCCCATCTTCTCCCAAACAATGGAATACATCCCCTATCTCCTCCCAAACATCATATATATACAATGTATTAAAACACACAGTCATATTCAATGACAACCGAAAAGAAATTAGTTTTAATTCGCTTAATCCCCATGCAATTTCTACAACAATCATAGCTGTCCTCCATCGATAGCCCAAAATAGTTATTTCTAAACAGATATACAATCTTTACAACAGATAAATTATCCGAACTTCCATAGGTGAGAGATTAAACAAATCCAGCTACACCATTCATATAAACAACCTCCTAATTTCACATTTTCAATACCAATTTCATTATTTATACAAGATAATTATTTAAGACATTTTAGAGCAAAACTTCATTTTTCCCAATTTCATCCCAAACAGCAGAATCAATCATTTTAACACCACACAAGCTCATATCTACACCCATAACCATTCCTAATACATTCATTTGAAAACCTCTCTTTCGATTTTAACTCCAAACTCTAGGTTTGCTAAAATCATAACAAGTTCCAATATTTCTGACCCATCAACAAAGAGCTAAGTTAAAACTCATAGAGGAGTGTAGAAAATCCCTACCTTAAGCTTAGAAGACCAAAGCAACAATGGAGGAACTTCAAAGACGCCGAAACAAAATCTTGTTCGAACCAAAACAAAGCTCAAGAGACGCTCTACCTTTTTAACAATGGCACCCGGGTAGAGAACCCCACGGATCTAGGTGAAAATATAGAGAGAAGGTGAGTTCTAGAGATAGAAGCTTAAGATCTAGGGTTTTGAAATGTTTTAGAGAGAAAAAGAGATGAAAAAGTGATGTAGAAAAGAGCTGCAGCGAACTGATATACACACAGTTCGCTCGAGAGCAAGAGTTGACACTCGAGTGTCAGACACAACAAGTTGTTCCGCTCGAGCACAAGAAGTGACGCTCGAGTGCAGAGTGCACACTTCCAGTAGTTTTGCAAAGAACAGACCATCGCTCGAGCGCAAGAATGGCCACTCGAGCTGAGCCAGCTCGAGCGTAGAATACACCCTCCCAGTAGTTTTGCAGACCTGCAAAAGTACTGAGAGTTTGCAAAGCCCGCTCGAGCGCAAGAAGTGATGCTCTAACAGAGGACCAAAGACCTGGGCAACATAAGGTTTGAAAACCAAGCGACCAACCTGCTCCAAACGCAACCACAACAACCTAATAGCCAAATTTAAGGACATACAAGATGAGCAAAAGGTGAATGACAATATGAAACCATGAAACTCGAGTTTGGGATACAACAAGGGTCGGGTCAAAACTGGAATCGCTATATCCTTAGAGTACTTTTCCTAAACATAACACACAAAAATACTAAAAAACTCCTTAGTATATTTTTCCCAAACGTAACACTCACAGTTTGAAATTATACATTTGCCCAAAGCTTACTAAGAAATTTTTGTATTCCTTTTGGAATGGTTTGAAGAATCTCACATCTTTTTTTGGAGTGTTACGTTTGAGAAAAGTACACTAAGGAGTTTTTGTGTGTTACTTTGGAGTATAACACTAAGAAGTTTTTTTAAAAGTGTTATATTGGAGTATTACGTTTGGAAAATGTACAGTAAGGAATTTTTGTGTGTGTTGTATTGGAGTGTCACACTAAGAAATTTTTTGGAGTGTTACACTTGGGAAAAATACACCAAGGAGTTTTTTTGTACTCCTTTTGAAATGTTCACATTTCAAGTTATTCCAAATAAAAAATATTTCCATATTAAAATTCATCCCAAATTTGATTCTCTTAGGTTGTGTATCTTACCTTTCTCGCGCGCTCTCGCGCGCACACACACACACAAAAGAAGGAAATATAATAGAAATAAGGGTATAATTGTAAACTAAATTTTCATATAATATGTTAAATCTACTTTTCCAAAATTAGTAAGACTAATAGGTCTATAAAAAAATTCTTAGGACTAAACGAATCACCATTTCCCACGATGGGATTTATAGGTAAATTTTCCTATTTTAACTGTCACGCCCCGTATTTTTATTACTCGGATAACATTACCAATATTCATTACTTAAGTCCATTTACAAATGACAATTCATCCTTTGATGAAATGATGAATAAATAAATATGCATGTTCCCTCTCGTTATACAACAATGTCAAATACATAGAAATCAAAGAAATGCCTTGAGGCTTACAATAAATAAGAGGGCGTTGCCCTTTACAAAGTATAGAGTTCAACCAAAGAAACAAATAAAAGAAAAGACTACAACTCATCACTACTTTATAACCATGCCAAGATAAAACCTGCTGTTTGATCTTCAAGTCCAGAAACATTCCCTGTACACATGTACAGGTAGGGGGTGAGCAACCACTAGCTCACCAAACAATCTCATATTATAACATTAGAAAATATGCAGGTACAAAGATACTTAGACATATACGTGAAATCATATCATGTCAAAACCAAATGATTTTATTACATAATCTCTTAAATCTAATTTATTTAATTAACCACAACTAGTTAACTTAAATAAATAAACATGCTTCAATGTCAACAATATATCATTTTCAAAACAAAAGCGATGCCAAAGTTTATAATATGAGTTATATGCATGTCTTTTATTCAAAGCAGAAAACAAACAACAAATGTACACACTGGGAATTCCAAAACAAATATAACATTTCACGGAAATTTCATCCGTAGGAAATTGTAAACCGGCACCCATGTAAATGTAGGCTATACAAGCACTAATATTGCCATTTCACAGAAATTTCGTCCATGAGATCGGCACCCATGTATACGTACAGTTTTTGGGACTTTCACCCTGGACACACAGGCCAACTTAATTTACTGGAGTCCATCCCCTTTCTTCTTCCAAACATAGAGTACATCCCCTTTCTCCTCCCAAACATCGCACATATACAATGTATTAAAATACAGTCATATTCAATGACAACCGATAAGAGATTAGTTTCCGTTCACCGAATCTTCATGCAATTTCTACAACAATCAATACTATCCTCCACCGATAGCCAAAATAGTTATCTCTAATGCATTAATTAAAAGATAACAACGTGGCTATACAATCCACCATACAACCATAACTTGGAATCCCCTATGATTCCCAACACTTGGAAACAATCCATATTCCACTTCTTAAAGCTAAACTTTCAAAACTTAAATAGTTTTCCATCAAACTTAACAATTTTAAAGCCAAACATAATCTTCTCCAAATAATCCAACAACTCCTAAAACATTAACATTTAGGATCTTTCACAAATTGGGGCTTTCACTTTCAAATACCCACATTCAATTTTATATACAAAAAATACATTTAATAGCAAGATTCAATTCACAAATCAAGTATCTCATATATGAATTTGAGGTACAAAAATATCATATTAGCATACTCCAACTAGTAAAATTAATAATCAATTTCCTAATTGTTTTGGCTCACACAAAACTTTCAATCAACTTTGTTCCACCTCAACCAAGGTAACCAATATGAGTTTTACCAATTCTCATGCTTATTGAATATTACCATTTCCATCCTACTATATTAAAAGTTATGGTATAATCTCAATAACACACTTTTAATCATAACAAATATAAAATTTTTACCAAACTAATTTAATCCACTAAATTAGTAAGTTTATCATATTCAAATTTTTCCAAATCATTAATACCAAGCATAACTTCACATGCCTCATCCTTCAATCATAACCACATGTCGTACCAAGCTACTTGAATAATTAATTTTTCCTAAATTGTCTACCAATAACAATTTCACAACTTTTTTCTAAATTAACTAATCAACATGATACTTACATCTAAACTTATGAAATAAGCCCAAGAGTAACCTTTTCAAGGTTGGGAGTTCAAAAGTTTACATTTCATATTTTCACTTTCACAAAAATAAACAAAAACTAATCATCAATATATCAACATTCACAAAACATCATGAATATAATACTTGTAGAGTTTTTAATCCCAAAACCACTCTATAATTCCTACTTAACAATTTACACAATATTCATCAATATCAATTTATTTTTCTCAAAATGAATTCCAAAATCAAAGATGAAAATATTTCAACTTTATATTTCTCAAAATAAATTATCTAATCATAATATGATGTAGATACAACCCATACAACTATTAAAATTCAATTTTGGATTTTTAACAAAAATTATCAACACAAGATGATTTTCCCAAATCAAGTTCAAAATACCAATATTCCTCACATTTCAACATAATTTTCTTCCAAAAATTAACCAAACAAAAATATGAGAAATATATATATATGCAATGCCTCCTATAATGATATATATATATATATATTTCTCAAAATATCCCCAACATAGCTTTAAGATAATAATATGAAGAAAGTCCCCACCTCATTTAATGAAGAGGAGCAAATTTGAAAGGCAAACTTCACCCGATCATGAACCCGAGACTACCATTGCGAAGATCACGATGAGCTCTCTGACTTCATTTACAAAACTTTTGCAAAATCTCACTCCAAGGACTCCTGTAGACCGCCCGAAACTTCGCTCTGCACGCGAGGGCGTGAATCGTTGTTCCAGCTACTACAGTTCGGACTCTTGTCACGGTTCTAAATCTAATCTCACAAAGTGTAATGTAAGACTAATAAATCACCAAAGAGACCAAATTCGGCAAATCATTTTGGAAAATCGATTTTAATCAAAAAGCGCCAAACATGGACTGCTTTGCCAGATTTCAGAGTCGCCACCTAAATATTTTGTTTTGGAAAATTTAGGAAACCCTGACTCGTGCCTAAGGCCACGTGTCCGTCATCACCAAAGTTGCCTCGGCTCGAGAACTTGGGTACAAGAGGGGAAGGTCCTGAAATGAGCACCCCCGCTCGCTCGATCAAAGGATCGGTCTCTACTAACATGATATGTCGTTTTTGAAAACACATGTGTTCTTATTTCGGTTTATTAGCTAGCTTACTATGTGATGCACACAGCATACAAGTATAGACTAAATCGCTCAAATTGGAACAAAACATTTCATATTTGTTTTCGAAAATAGTTTGAAAGTGCTACTTGCAAGTAGGCTAAGACGCGAATTTGCCACCCTCAAGTGGGCTTAGAAAACATGATTTGCCACTCTCAAGTGGGCTTAAAACACACATTTTGATGAATTGTTCCAATTCAAGCAATGAAGCCTTCATCCACAGGCATTCATGCAGTTTATCAAATAAGCAAAGAGCCTCATGGCAAACATGATATTATGGAAACACTTACACACATGCAAGGATGCTAAAGCATAAACACTCACAGTGTACTCTGAGCCAAAACAAAAGCGATGTTAGAAATCATGCATGATCCTAGCTTATGTTAAGATGCCTAATCCAACACATGCAAAAATGCAACTAAGATAGGCTCGGCTACCTAAGAGGGCATATAAATGCTACACTTGATACATGTATTCAAATAGGATTTGAAATACAATGCAGTTTGAATGATGCACCGAGCTCGATGCATGCAATATGAATGAATGATGCAAACATGCAAACATAAGTATGCTAATTGAAATATGCCCTAAACTAACCGTCAAAAGCTGATAAGTAAAAGGGAAAAAGACGCGGGGTTGGAGGACATGCATCACACACACGCACGTTTATTACGACATTTGCCCTCTCCATGGAGGGTCCGAATAAATCAACTAACTAGCTATGCTAAGCTAATTAACTATTACAACACAAATGAATTTGAACAACTAGCTAATCTAAGCTAATTAAGTACAAACCAAATTAATTAATTAAACACTTTAACTAATTAATTACAAAACAACTAAGCTAATGAACTGGTTTAGCTAAGCAATTTAAACAAATGGCCTCGGGAAACGAGAAAAATATGCATGCTCGGTCGGCTTCGCTCGAAAATCCACTGTCGTGCCTCATGATGCCTCTATTTGCACTCTTTAGGACTTCTGAGAATTGTGCCAACTTCCCAGATGCTTCTGATCCACCTTAAGAACATGCTGAGAGATGGTCGGCCAAGAGGAATGGCCATCGGCCAAAGATAATGGTCAACGGCCACTTTCGATAGCCGATTAGAAGACTTGGTGGCCGGTCGGCAACTCTGATGGCCAGTCGGCCACTGCTTCCTGCAATTTCTCCTTTTTTGCTGCAACAGAGCACAAACAGAGGCATGGCAGTGTATTTACAAGGTATGTGTGCACAACCACCCTCCCTATCAGTTCTCAAACTCAAGGGAGTACGGTACTCGACTCTCAGACCATCAATCACGTATCTCAATGCATGATGGCCAAAGAAGCCAAGTTTGCACAATTCAATGTCAATGAATGCACAAATGACACAATGAGCCTACACCTCTATCATGCTTGATCAAGAGGGTCGGTGACCGAGAAATGAGGCACGTTTCATCACTTCAAGTATAAAACGTCCCTCGTTTCTCGTGTTTGGATCAACATCTGATCCAAATACAATGCAATGCAACAACATTCCAAATATAATGCAATGCAACATGAGCATGTCAAGTTAGAGTCCTTAAGCATGAAAGCTAGTGAAGAATGCAACACAAGGGGTATATAATGCAATGCTCAATGGATCAAACCAGCCTCAAACTGACTTCATGCATGCCAAAACAAAGGCCTAAGCATGCTGGAATTGAAGCTCAATGAACTAAACAAACAAGCATACATGTTAGGCCACAAACAAGGCACAATGGCACAACCCTTAAAAGCACTCAAAGGGTGAAAGAAATAAGAACATGGCAATGCTATATGCTCTGAAATAACATGTTAAATGATGCCATGACATGCAAATACCTTAAGTCAATCATGCAAGGATACTCAAAGCTCAAAACTAGCAAGACCAATTACACTATAGCCATATCAAGCAAGCCCCAAAGGGCCAAGGTGACTCAAAAATAGTCCCAAGGCAGGTCAAAACAATGCCAAAACATGCATGGAACGAAGCCAAAACAAGCTAGCGTGGTAAGCCAAAACACCAAGCATGCAAGGCCAATTAGCATAGTTACACTACAAGTATAAGAAGCAAATGAGATGCTCTAACCAACCAAAAACAGAGTTGTATCATGGAAAAATAACACCAAAAACACACTAAAATGACATCCTAAAAGCTTAGGCAAGATGGCATACATATTGGCTCATACTTGAGGCATAAAGCACCAACCCTCCAAAGCATTGAAGGAGTGAAAGATGTGAGGGCATGATAGTGAAACATGCTCTAAAATCACATATCAAATGATGCTAAATCATGCAAATAGCCCATGCAATGCATGCTAGTGGACTTAAAGCATGAAGCTAGTGAGCAAGATTGAACTATGGCTATACAAAGCAAGGCATGCATGACCAAAACAACTTAAAATAGAGGTTAAGCATGGAAAAACATCAACAAAAGCTTGCTGGAGTTGAGCCAAAATCATGCTAGAATGATGGTCCAAAGCATGATGCATGTTAGGCTAGTGAGTGAAATTGCACTACAAGTGCAAGAAACATGCATCAAGTGATCAAACCAACCCAAACAGAGTTATAACATGTTAGGAAAGTCACAAAAACATGCTAAGATGGAACCAAAACATGCTAAAAAGACATGCTACTTTGATGAGCCATCAACACAAGCAAACAAGAGAAGAGGAGAGGGGACAACCCCCTCCTATTTGAGGCCTCAAAACACACTTTCTATCACTGAAAATCCACTGGATTTCAAGGGTCTAAAGGCTAAGAGAAGGTGATCTCAAAGGCCTAAAGAGATGGCACAAAACAAAGCAAAACAAGGCACAAAAGGGGGGTAGACCACCCCCAACACCAAAGAAGCCTCAAACAAACACTTTAAGCACTTAAAATCAGAATTTTTTGCAGTTTAAAGTTAGGCCTAAAACATCATGCAAATAGGGCCAAATAAGCTATGAAAACAAAGCTTTAAAGAGGTAAGAGACTCACCCTTGAAGAACCACTTCAAGACAGTACCTTCTGAGGAAAAAACCAAACCAAAACCACTCAAATGCAACCTCCAAGAACCTTAGCTCAAGAGTGAAGGTGCTTTACTAGGTGCTTTAGTGCAAAAGTGTGAAGAAAAACCACTTTCAAGCACAAACAAGTGCAAATATAGAGAGAGAGGGAGAAATATAGAGAGAGAGAGAGATATCTTGTCTCTAAGCCAAATTTCAGAACCTCTGGAAAGGGAGAGGGACCTCCCCTTTTATAGAAATCCAAGTCTCAAGCTTGTTGAACAAGCTAGAGGCTTGGTTCAATCCCTCCATACATGTGTATGGAGGATGTAGTCTATGCTCACCAGCTGTCACAGCTGGCAATAAAATATCTGCAAAAGCAAATAAAAAGGTCTCGGCCAAAAAGTATGGCCAACCGGCCAATAAAGGTGCCGACCGGCCATCAAAGGTGTCGATCGGCCACCACTGATGGCCGATGGAAAGAGGGCATGGCCGATAGGCATGAGGCCTGGCCGATGGGTTGGAAAGCTGGCCAAAAGGCCACCCCCTTCCCCCAGAAACAAAACCACAAGCTCTTGGTCCACAACCAAGCACAAAACAGACAAGTTGAGAAGCTCCAAGGCAAGGCGCACAGCCGAGACCTTCAGAAACTCAAAACGAACACAAACATGGATAATCATCGAGTGTTCAAACGATGACGTCCAAGTCTTGAGGACGGTCAAAAATGGGGTGTCTACAACTCCCATTTGAAGCTCAAAGATTGAGCAACAATGGAGAAGAGAGAGAGAGAGAGAGAGAAGAGAGAGAGAGAGAGAGAGAGAGAAAGCTATGCTCTCTGCTCCAAAAAAGAAAAGCAAAATGAAGAAGGAAAGAAGAGAAGGGATAGGGAGAGAGGGGGGGGGGGAGGTAACCCCCATGTGGGTTGCCTTCCCAAGAATTGGTTTTCCCAAACAAAAACATAATTTTTGTAATAATATCTCAAAATTTTATAACATAAATTATAAAATGATATATTTTTTTCTCATCACAAAATATAATATTTAGCTCACTACGAAATATATACACATTTTCATTCATTACAAAAATATATGATTTTTCACCTTATGGTACAGACCATAAATTCAACTTTCAAATATATATTATAATCCTATATAATTAATAATAACAACTCCCAAAGTGGTCACTACGAATCACATAATAAATTCGACTTTCAAATATATATTATAATCTTATATAATTAATAATAACAACTCCCAAAGTGGTCACTACCAATCATATAATTAAAAGGACCAAACAGTTAAACATTAGTCATAAACAAACTCAAATCAAATTGAATCTAAGTCATGGGTCTTGAATTAAATTCTCACCTATAAGCTAAACATGGTCCAATTATATACCGAAATAGACCGAACAAATTTATTTCAAGTCATGGTCTAAACATTCAAAATTTAATAACAAAATTCTGCTATAAATTAAACTGAACACCAATCAGTTCGTGAATTTTCATAAAATAACTACTCATCAGTAAATTCTGATAGTTTTATCCAACATGTTAGACTCATATGAGAACAACATATAAAAATATCATAATTTTTTGAGATCGAGAACTATTTTTAAAAAATACAAAATCGAACTATTTTTGCACAGAATTTACATAGCAGTCAAATCTGAAATTTTCTTCAAATAAATTGTACATTGACTATTAAAAAAAAAAAGGAAATTCTGGGCCATTACATTAACTTATTTATCACCATATCTTTGACCTATCTATTCTCATATTTTTACCCTATTTATCATCTTATCTGAACCTTTTTGTCCTCATATTTGAACCTATATCACTACAACAAATTAAGGTTTTAGAGATCAAAATTTAAGGACAAAAATATTTTTTAGTGACAAAATATTTTGTTGCGAAAAGTGTCATTATATTTTTAACAATGAAAATTGGACATTAATGATGAATTATTATCCTTTTAAAACCAATATTTTTCTCTAAAATAATAAACCCTTTTGGGACCAAATTATTGTCCCTAAGAGTGTATTTATTAGTAACATTTTCAAAATTTTGTTATTAAAAGCCTTATTTTTTACTTTTTGAGACGATCTTTTAGCGATTATTTTCATGATGGTAGAAATTGGTCCCTAAATATTTATTAGAACAACATTTTTACTTTCCAGGACCAAAAAATTTGATCGTAAAATTCTTATATGCTGTACCATATATTTTTTTACCTATATCCCTCCATTTTTTATCCTATCTATCATGATATTCTTAACCTAGCTAACACAATACGTAGCCTATTTGTCCCTATATTTGGTTCAATTTGAACTTATCTATCCCTATGTTTTAAACATATTTGTCCTTATATTTGAACCTATTACACATAAATGTCCCCATGTTTGAACTTATTGTGAAACTCAGAAAATCCTCTTACATAGATTTTGAAAAGATCCATTGAAAAGATGAGTTTTGTCCTATAGATCTGCAAAAATAAATATGGTCGCTACCACCCAACCGAGGTTGCCAGCCCAGGATACTCCGATGATAAAGTTAGAGTTCTTGAAGCAAAGAGAATATATCAAGAATTGAAAAGTGTTAGTTTGTGTGTGTTTTGCAGAGATGGGGCATCCCTTACCTTCGATGGGATGCTTTCCTTTTATAGAGGTGGGTGTGATATTTGTTTAGTAGATATTTATTTGGTGGGCTTTCTTGTTATGAGGCTACTGGCTAGCCTGGGAGGTACATCTTTCCCTTCTGTTTTACAGTCTTGCTTTACATTATCTGTACACCACGCACACTACGTACACGCAATCTGCTTTACACTGGTTGTACACTGCACAAGACACTGCACATCACTCTCTGATTTCTGCTTTATCTGTATACTGCTTTACTGATAAACATACTGTAGACACCCCATTTTTTACCGTCCTCAAGACTTGGACGTCATCGTTTGAACACTCGATGATCATCCATGTTCGTGTTCGTTTTGAGTTCCCGAAGGTCTCGGCTGCGTGCCTTGCCCTAGGATCTCTCAACTTGTCTGTTTTGTGCTTGGTTGTGGACCAAGGACTTGTGGTTTTGCTTCTGAGGAAAGAGGGTGGCTTGTTGGCCATCCCCACACCCCATCGGCTATGGCATGATGCCATCGGCCTTGATTCCTTGCCATCAGCCACTTATGTTGGCCGATCGGCACTTTTGTTGGTCGGTCGACACTTATTTTGGTCGATCGGCCATATTTTCTGGTCGAGGCCTTTTCTTTGCCTTTTTCAGGCATTGTGCGTGCCAGCTGTGCTAGCCGGTGAGCACAGACTCTCGCCTCCATACATGTGTATGGAGGGATTTGAACCAAAGCTTAGCTTTTCTAAGAAGCTTTGAATTTGATTTCCTATAAGAGGGGAGCCTCCCTTCCCTTTCCAGAGGTTCAGCAAAATCAATATACAGTTCATATATCCCTCTCTCTCTCTATATCTCTCTCTCTCTCTCTCTCTCTCTCTCTATATATATATTGTGTGTGTGTTGGTGCCTTAAAGTGTGTTTTTGTTCATACTTTTGCACTAGAGCACCTAGTAGAATACCTTCCTTTGGTTGCTGAGGCACTAGGAAGTTGGTTTTAGAGTTCTTGGCTTTGTTTTGATCCAAGGGAGTGGCTGGAGTTGTGTTCTTGAGGGTGTTTTTCAAGGGTGAGCAACTAACCTTTTGTTTCCCCATTTTGGCTTAAGCTTTTAGACCTATTTGCATATTGTTTCAAGCTTAACTATAAATTGAAAAAAGTTCTATTTTTATATGCTTAAGATGATTGTTTAAGGTCTCATTTGGGTTGGGGGTTGTCTACCCCCTCTTAGGCCTTGTTTGGCATTATTTTGGGTCATTCTTTTGGGCCTTTGTTCTTGCTTTGGCTTGACCTTTCTACCACTGAAATCCAAAGGATTTTCAGTGGTGGGAAGGTGGTTTTGGAGTTTTGTATAGGAGAGGGACACCCCTGTCTCCTTGTGTCTTATTTGCTTGCATTATTAGCTCATAATGGTAGCATGATTGCTTATCATGCTTTGACTTCATTTCAGCATGTATTAGGCCTTATTTTGCCATGATATACCTCTGTTTTAGTTTGGTTTCATGGCTTCTTGCATGCACCATGTACTTGCCTTGTAATCCCCCCTATTACCTTAACATGCATCTTGCATTTGGACTATCATGCTTGCATATTTTGGCTCAACTCAAAGGAACTTTTAGTTATATTTCAGCATGCTAAAGCTTTGTTTGGTGTTGTTTTGATCATATATGCCATGCTTTGTATAGCCATAAGGCACCCTAGCTTGTTAGCTTGAAGGGTCTAAGTCACATGAGTGCATTACTTGGCTCATTTCAATGATTTGGCATCATCCCATATGTTATTTCAGTCCATGTTTCATGTTCGTATACTTGCACTTGTCATCCTTTCAAAGTTTTGAAGAGTTGGTGTTTTATGCCTCATGATTGGATTATTGTGCATGCCATCATATTTGGGTCTTTTGGATACCATCTAAGTGAGTTTTTGGGCTCATTCTAACTTTCCATAAATCTGATTTTGGTTCCTTAAGTCATGCCATGCTTGGTTGTAATACGTGTAGTGTAACACCCCTTTGTAGCCTTATATGCTTCATGTTTTGTGCTCACCTTTCTAACATGTTTTGGCCTCATTCCATGCATGTTCTAGCCTTGTCTTGGCCTGCCTTGGGGCTGTTTTAAGTCACTTTGGCCCTTTTGGGCTCACTTGTTATGGTCATGGTGTAAGCCACTTTGCTAGCCTTAAGCCTTGAGCTTTCTTGCATGTTATGCTTGACTTGTATGTATGACTTGGCATCATCCTTGACATCATTTCAGAGCATGTAGTGTTGTCATGGTTGCATGCTTTTCACTCTTTGAGTGCTTTCGAGAGTTGTCCTCTTCGTGCCTAAGTGATGGACCAATATGTGTACACGTTTGTTTTGCATGTTGGTGCCTTAGTTTTAGTGTTTTGGCCACTGATTTGGGCATGGCTGAGGTTTGCCAATTTCAGTTTAAGTCCATCTTGCATGATCCTTGCATGTTGTTGCATGCTTGTTCCATTTCATCGTTATTGCATACTTGGTACATTGCATTTTGCATGCTTCGTACATTGCATATTTGCATGTTTAGGTTGCATAGTATTGTTGCATACTTGTCGCATGCCATGTTGTTTACATATTAGGTTGCGTTGTATTGCCTTTGGCATGCTCATTTTGCATTACATTGCATTTCCATGTTGCATTGCATTTGGCATACATTGCCTTGCATTGTGTTTGGTTTGGGGTGTCAAACCAAACACGAGGACCAAGGGACGTTTCGTACTTGAAGTGACGAAATGTACCTCAATCCTTGGTCGCCGACGCTCTTGATCCAACATGATAGAGTTCTAGGCATTCATATGTTTTTGTTGCATTCATTCCACATTGATTTGCACACTTGGCTCCTTTGGCTATCATGCATTGAAATGCGTGATTGATGGCCCGAGGGTCGAGCACTACACTCCCTTGAGTTCATGACATGATGGGGAGGGTGTTTTGTGCACACATTGCCTTGAAAATGCATTGTCATGCTCTGTTTGTCCTTTGCTGCAGCAAAATAGCATTCTGCAGGAAGATATGGCCGGCCGGCCATATTCAGTGCCGATCAACTAAACCTTGTTGGCCAAGATCCTCACAAATGGTCGATGACCAATTCCACATGGCCGATGTTCCTATATTTTGGCCGGTGACATCCCATAGTGCTCAGGGAGTGGTTCGGAAGCATCCTTGGGACTTGTGCAGTTTTCAGAGGTGTAAAACAGTGCAAACAGAGGCAATATGTGGCATGGCAACGGGTTTCCGAGCGAGGCGATCGAGCATGCATCATTCAATCATTCCGAGGCGGAGCTGCGGCGGCCTCTTTAGTTTCATAACTTAGTTAATTTGTTTAAATTAGTTAAGGGTTTTGTAATATTTAATTAGCTAGGGTAGTTAATTAATTATTCGGTTTGTATTATTTATTCGGACCCTCCGTCGAGAGGGCGAATTTTGTAATAAGTGTGCGTGAGTGTGTGAATGTCTTCCAATCCCACGTCTTTCTCCTTTTTACTTAACCGCTTACAATGGTTAGTTTTAGGGCATGTTTAGATTAGCATCCTTATGTTTGCATGTTTGCATCCATTCATCTGTATTGCATGCACCAGGCTCGGCGCATCATACTAACTGCATAGTATTTCAATTCCAACTTGAATACGTGTATCGAGTTGTCTCATTTCACATGCCATTCTTAGATAGCCAAGCCTATTCTAGTTGCATTTTGCATGTGTTGCATTAGACATCTTAACATAGCTAGGATCATGCATTGATTACTAACTAGCTATTGTTTTGGCTCGGAGTACTAGGTAAGCTTTTATGCTTTAGCATCTTGCATGAGTGTGAGTGTTAACATGACCGCATGCTTGCCATGAGGCTAACTGCTTATATGACATAACTGCCTGAATGCCTGTGGGTGAAGGTTAGATTACTTGAATTGGAACAATTCATTGAAATGCGAGTTTTAAAGCCCACTTGAGGGTGGCAAATCCACGTCTTAGCCTACTTGCGAGTAGCACCTTCAAACCATTTTCAAACAAACAAACATGAGATGATTTGTTCCAACTTAGGCGATCTAGTCTATACTTGTGTGTTGTGCGCATAACATAGTAATTCTAGCTAATAACCGGAATAAGAACACATATGTTTTCAAAACAAAATATCATGCTTAGTACAGGCCGATCTTCGATCGGGCGAGCGGGGGTGCTCATAGATAACCTTCCCCTCTCGTACCCAAGTTCCCGAGCCGAGGCAACTTTGGTGATGACGGACACGTGGCCTTAGGCACGAGTCAGGGTTTCCTAAATTCCCCCAAAATAAATATTTAGGTGGCGACTCTGTATCTGGCAAAGCAGTCCATGTTTGGCATTTCTTTACAAAAATCAGTTTTCCAAAACGATTTGTCGGATTTGGACTCTTTGGTGATTTATCGGTCTTGCATTGCACTTTGCAAGATCAGATTCAGAACCGTGACATTTGAGTCCGAACTGTAGTATGCTAGAGAACAAAATGAGATTTTCTCGGGAGTCCTCCGGGCGGTCTACACATACTCATTATTGCCCTTTTGCATTCTGTAGTTGTGGGTATATGCCTACTTCCCTAGGCTTGCCCCAAAGCCAGAGGTGGAGATACCCCCCATGGTTCCATATTCACATCAGTACGGTGGGAGATGTGAGCGGAGGCCGCGAGAGTCTTTCTTGTTCTTCCACAGATATTTTGACACTGTAGCCGCAGTAGAGGTACTTCAAACCTTACAGTTCATTTGATCTTTGCTTTATATTGCACTATCAATAACAGATAACAACCTATATATCTATCATTTGCAGATCACCTGGCAGCCCTGGGCAGTGCTGCCTGACGCAGTCAGAGACCAATATATGGGCGCTCGGGAGACTGCCCGATTCTGGGTTTTGCTTGAGGGCCCGGTCTGTCGAGCATGGTACTTGGGTGAGCGCTTCTTGCGACAGAGCCTTGGGTTACCTGAGCCGGTGGTCCCGATGTTGCCTCCCTCGCACATGAGGCATACAGCGACGTACACCCCTCAGAAGATGACTGATTTCACGACTGGTTAGGATACTGATTTCTTTGGGCACGAGGGCGACTACACTGTCTTTATACAAACATATCTGATGCAGCCTCTGGCCAGTGTTCGTAGAGGTGAGAGAGAGAGACCTCCAGCCACAACAGGAGGAGCGGGAGGATCGAGGACGACTCAAGCCCATGGCAGGAAGGGTTCCCGAAGGGTACAGAGGGCGGAGTGGCCAAACTTGCCCACCACCATGACATGCCGAGGACGAATTGAAGAGGCCTATCAGATTTCCATTGCTCCTCCTCCGGCTGATCATGAGCTCGTCGGAGTTCGAGGTTCGACCCTAGTATATGCTATACTTTTCATTCTGTACATTCATTTCATTTCAGCTGATATCCCGCAGAATACTAATTACCTCAACATTTTTGCAGGCTTCCATAGAGTACACTGGGCAGGCTCTGGAGCTGTCGGCTTCAGTGATGGGGATGCTGCAGAGGAGCATGGACCTGCTGAGTATTTACGGTATTCCGGTAAGTTCTTTCAACTTTGGTCCCAAAACCCTCTATAATCTGCTCCATACTGATCTGATGCATCACGTTATCAATACTGCATTTGATACGCCACACTCACATACCACTCATGGCACCGATACACTGCATCCAATATACTGGCCACGGCCCTCATACACTGCAATCATCCACCGCTCACGGCGTTCATACACTGCTCACAGCATTCATACACTGTAATCACACACTACTCACAGCATTCATACATTGTAATCGTATACTACATTTGATACCATACTCAGCTTCGCATAGCATAACTGATGCATCTGTGAATTTCTTCTTTTCAGGCCCCATTCCAGATACCAGCTACAGCGGGTGCCTCAACGGGACCTTCAGTACCTCCCCGACCAGCAGGGAGAGCGGACGAGGGACTCCAGCACATAGCCATAGTAGAGCTGGGCGTACTCAGACCGGGAGTAGTTCACGGGCACCTGCCCCAGATGATGATGATGATGAGTCTGACGAAGAGGCAGTGAGTCCACAGTCAGAGTCGTCTCATGATGGAGATGAGGCTGGAGATGGCTCGGGTTCAGACTCAGGCAGCGGAGCTGACGACGGTAGTTCTGGGCCCTTGTCGAGAAAGAGGACGAGGAGGGCTTCCCGCTCTTGAGGCGACTGGCGCCGATTTCAGATGTTTTGTTTTTTGCTTTATTTTTCTTTTTTGCTTGTAGTTTTTGCACATTGTACTGCCTTAGGCAGGTTTATGTTCTTTAAAACTTTGTATTTTTGCAAAAGAAAACATGATGGAATGAAAAACAACTTTTTGATTGAAAAAGTGTTACATTTGTATTCTAAGCATCGCATCACATCGCATCACATCACACAACTTGTAAATTAGATTGAACTTTGTTTGAAAACTACACACTCGAATTGCATTGCCTAAATTAGGTAGTGAACCAACTAACAACTGAAAGAACAAAACAACTCGATAAGCAAAACAAGGACTTAACATGCTAACCAAATGTAAATATAACTCGATAAGCAAGACAAGAACTTAACAATCGATGCAATATACAACTCGATAAACAAAAATACAACAACTCGATAAACAAATTGAAGTAACATAGGCGCGACTTTGCAAAATCGTCACCGAAAGGCATTTGAAGTGGAACAAGACACAAGTTCTCAACACTTCCAAGACATGGACAGCTCAGAGAACAAATGAGGGGCCATCGGCCAAGGTGGGAGGTCATCGGCCACCATAAAGAGCCATCGGCCACAAAAACTAGCCAATCGGCTAAAAATATGGTCGGTCGGCCATAAAACTTGGTCGGTCGGCCATCAATGCAGAAAGTGCCCAGATTGTTGACACCTGTCTTCCACTCAACACCTTATCTTCTACAAAAGCCCCAGCTTCGTATTTTCTCCATTTCAACTCAGTTTTTGCACCAAATGGAGGCATTTCTTGTCCAAAATCTCACAAATTGGATTGCTAACTTGGATGGCTCGGAAAAGCTGAATTTCCAGGGCTTTGGAATAAATGCACTATTCACGCTGAGCCGCACCCCGTTGCGTTTTCCGTTCCTTCATGTCGCGACAAGGTGTTGGAATCCGGTTACGCACGTGTTTAGCTTTGGCGGACAAGAGATATGTCCCACTTTCGAAGACTTCCAAGCTTTGATTGAGTCTGAGCGTGAGGAAGAGATTTTGCCTCAATTCCGTTTTAGCCACATCCAAGCCTTAGTACGGATATGCGGGCTCACTTTGCAGGACACTCTGTCTTTGATTTGCGACGGAGAGTTGGACATCCCCAGCTTGATTCATCAGTTTTTCTGATGTCGGTGACCGCGGCGATCATCAATGGCAGAGTTTTCGGCAACACGCCCTCTGCTTGTGCATGTTGTCTCATTTCTTGCTTGCCCCAGGCTCCGGTCGGTCTAGCGTCTGTTTGATTAAGGTTGCCCAAGGTTTAAAAGAGGGCAAAAGCTGCATTACCATGACGCTAGCAGAGACATTGATGGGTTTGGATACCTTCCATCGCCGAGACGACTAGATTCGCGGGGAGTCCACTACTGCTGCGGGTAATGTTTCCCACCCTATCTCACATATATTTCTCACATCACTCGGCCCTCAGGCTCGATTTTTCTCTCAAAACCCTTTTCTCATTTTTCTCTCCACGTACACCTCTCTATTCTTTAATCTCTCATTTTTTATCCCTCCCTAGATATGGTTGATGAATAAGTTGAAGGTTGTGAACCCATGCCCAACATATTCAGCTTGCGGCTATTTTCTTCGGCGACGTCTAGTCGATGCCCCTAATGAGGGACGGTGGTGCGAATGGATGTGCAGTCTGTTTGCTGCCAATATTGCATGGCACTGCCCCTGGCTCAATTTACCGGCGACGAGCTACAACATGACTCGCCAGCCCGGGATTCAGTTGATCGGCCTGACACACTGTGTCTTTTACTTCTTATTCTGATTCCGGCGCCAGTTTGGACATGATCAGACTTGCCCAGAAGAAGGGATAGAGTACCCTGCTGCATTTCCGGTCCGAGGTGCACAGCTAGCTCGGTATGCCACAGTATGGAGGACGAGAGAGCATCTGGCCCCCGCTCCCACTTTCAGTTGCACCCTCTTTGACGAGTGCATAGCTTGGCTTGATGAAGAGGCGCAGATTGGGCCTACTTTGGCATCAGAGGTTTCCACAAGCTCTAGGAGGGGACGCAGGAACACCTGACTATGCCCCGAATTTATTTGCTTTAATTAGTACTTTCAAGTTTTCTTTATGAATGTAATAAAAAGCAACTTCAATTTGTATTCAAGAGTAAGAGAACTCTGTACTGAAGTCAATGTAATTGAAGGTTGTAGGTACTGAAAATTTTCCGTTTGGTCCAAAATGGTCTAAGTTGTTAAAGATTAATTTGAGCAAAATCAACTTTTATTAAAACTTTTCAAAACCATTTTCAATATGGATCACAACTGGACACGCCCGAGATCTATCACTGAGATGTACAACCCCGGATCCCAACAACTAAAAAGTTGCCCCAAGTTTGAATAGCACTGCACTGGAGATCACAACCGAGCTCTTAAATGCAGAATAGACAAAGATGACCACACATGATCACATGGACAAGTTGATTTGGAAGTGTTTATGGCTGGACTTTAGAATGAAGTTGCCTACGTATCCCAAAGATGGGAATCAAGCCTTACGTAGTTCGGTTCGGGTTCACTCGTGTATTAACCCTCTCCTTTTGCGCTCTAACTTTTGCCAAGGCTGCCCTTTCTGGGTTTTCAACCTTGCGAGCTCAGTTTTTATTATTTCAAATTTTTCATGCTCTAACTTTTACCTAGGTCGCCCTTTCGGGTTTTTGGCCTAGCGAGCCACTCAGGGAAAATATTTTTTCAACTTGTCCATGTTGATCGGCTGGGAGAACTCTAGGCCATCTAGGTCCATCAAAACGACAGCTCCACCCGACCAGATAGACTTGATGATGTAAGGACCAGTCCAATTAGGTCTGAACTTGCCCCTAGGGTCATGGATGGGAGCTTGGTTGTCTTTGAGCACTAGATCCCCTTCCTTCAAATTCCTGGACTTAACTTCTTGTTGAAAGCCCTGGCAATTCTTCGTTGATAACCCTGGACGTGATACAGTGCTTTCAGCCTTCTTTCATCAAAGAGCATGAGTTCTTCGAACCTGCTTTGCTGCCAATCTGCCTCAGCTATCTGACACTCAGCCAATACCGTAATGACGGAACCTCAACTTCGATAGGCAGAACAGCCTCCATCCCATAAACCAAGGAATACGGAGTTGCCTAAGTAGAAGTTCGAATTGAAGTCCGGTAGCCCCAAAGAGCAAATGGCAGCTTATCTGGCTAGTCCCTGTAGGTTTTCACCATCTTCTGCAGAATGTGCTTGATGTTCTTGTTGGCGGCCTCAACTGCTCCGTTGGTTTGTGGCCGATATGTAGATGACTTATGAAAAGCCACGTTGTACTTCTCCAACAAGTCGATCACCTCCTTCTTGAAGTGGGAACCATTATCCGAAATAATCTCATTCGGGACCCCGTAGCGACAAATAATGTTGTTCCTGATGAACTTAGTGACATGTGATGCCTTCAACACCGCGTAAGATTGGGCCTCAACCCACTTGTAAAATAGTCTATCGCTACTAGAATATACTCATGCCCATTGGACCCCTTCTGAGTGACAGCCCCAATTACATGAAACCCACAGACTGAAAACGGCCATGGCAAAGTCATGTTGTACAGCTTTGACGGCGGAATGTTCATGCGGTTTGCATGGATCTGACATTTGTGACATCGCCGAACAAAGCCAATACAATCCTCCTCCATGGTTGACCAGTAATAACCCTGTCTAAGGATCTTCCGGGCTAGCATCACCCCGTTCATGTGCACTCCGCACTCTCCTCCATGGATGGCCTCCATCAGGCGTTTGGACTCTTCAGCATCAACACACAGTTTGTGCATCCGGAGATGACCCCGCTTGTACAGTTTACCCCCGCAGACGATGAACTGAGAGCCATTCTTCGAATTACCCTCTTATCTTTGGCATTTGCCCCTAGTGGATACACCTCATTTTCCAAGAAGTTCCAGATGTCATAATACCAGGGATTCTCATCTTATACCTTAACTATGGCAGCAATCAGCTCATAGGCCGGCACGAATTTCTGTTCGATGATGATCAGATGCATCCGGACTCCGAAAGGGATGTCTATCATAGAAGATAGAGTTACTGATGAATCAGCGAACCTGTTGTTCTCTCTTAACAGGTGAGTGAAGTTCAGTTTTTCAAACCGAGGAATCAGAACGTCCAAGGTCTGGTGATAAATTCTCATCTTTTCTTCTTTAACTTTCCAATCTCCTTTAGCTTGAGATACAACAAGGTTTGAGTCCCCGATGACATCCAACCGTTTTGCCCCTAGTTCTAGGGCGGCTTCTAATCCAGCAATACATGCCTCATACTCTGTCTCATTGTTCGATACTTTGAACCTAGAGTTTGAATGCTAGAGGTATACGGGAATTGTCGGTGCTATCAGCAACACCCCTATCCCATACCCTATTGGTTTAATGCTCCGTCAAAGTACATCGTCCAAGTCTCTTCTTCGACATACATAATGGCCTCGTCTGGGAACAGATACTTGACTGCTTCATCCCCTTCAACTGGGTGGTCGGCTAGGAACTCCACTACCGCTCTCCCTTTCACTAACTTGCGCGTCATGTACTTCAGATCAAATTCGGAAAGCAGAAGCAACCAATAGGCTAGCCTACCCATAAGTGCTGGTTTCGTGAAGAGATATTTGATGGGATCTAATCTTGAAACCAGTATTATAGAGTGAGCTAACAGATAGTGCCTCAGCTTTCTGGTAGCCTATACCAAGGCCAAACAAGCCTTCTCCAGTGGAGTGTAGCGGGTCTCGTAATCCAGCATTTTCTTGCTCAAGTAGTAGATAGCCTTCTCCACTTTGTCCTCAGACTCCTGTGCAAGCATGTAGCCCATAGTCATTTCAGTCATTGATAGGTACAAAATCAACGGTTTTCCCGGCTCAGGCAATGACAACACATGTGGGTTCTGTAAATATTGCTTGATCTGCTCGAAAGCAACTTGGCATCGGTCGTCCCATTAGAACTTCTTTCTTTCTTTAGGAGACCAAAGAGTGGTTCACAAGTTAAGGTTAATTTTGCGATAAACCATCTTATGAATTTCACTTTACCCAGAAAGCCTCGCACCTCCTTTTCAGTCCTTGGTGTGGCATTTCTAAGATGGCCTTGATTTTAGAAGGATCGACTTCGATACCCTTTGTGTGATCAAAAACCCCAGCATTTTCCTGCTGTAACACCAAATGTACATTTTTGAGGATTCAGCCCAACCGATACTCTCTGATCCTTGGAAGAATTTTGCAAGGCGGTGTAGTGGCCCTCTCTTTCCTTGGACTTGACAATCATGTCGTCCACGTACACCTCAACCTCTTTATGGATCATGTCGTGCAAAATTATGGTCGCAGCCCGTTGATACGTTGCCCCAGCATTCTTCAGCCAAACGGCATCACCCTATAACAATAGGTTCCCCACGGGGTGGTGAAAGCAGTCTTCTTCCGTCTTTGGGTGCCATCAAAATCTGATTGTAGCCTAAAACCCATCCATGAACGAGAGCAGCATGCCCAGCAGTGAAGTCCACTAATTCGTCGATATGCGGAAGAGGAAAGTCGTCCTTCGAACTGGCTTTTTCAAATCCCTGAAGTCCACACATACCCGAATTCTGCCATCCTTCTTCGGCACCGGAATTATATTGGCCAACCAAGTTGGGTATTCAGATACCAGCAGGAACCCTGCGTCAATTTGCTTGGTGACCTCTTCTTTGATCTTCAGAGCCCAGTTTGGGCGGATCCTTCGGAGCTTCTGCTTAACAGGTCAGGCCTCTGGGTCAAGAGGGATTCGGTGCTGTACAATCTCAGGATCGATCCCAGGCATGTGTTCGTAGGACCACGCGAAAACATCTTTGAAATCTTTTAATAAAGCGACTAAGCGCTCGCGCTCCTCAGAAGACAATGTGGACCCGATCTAGACCAGCCGCGGGTGCTTCTCAGTACTAACATTAATTGTGGTGATTTCATCAACCAAGGGTTTTACAAAACTCTCCTGCTCTTGATCAAGCAAATATTGCAAAACTGGAGGAATTTCTTCCTCGTCGTTTTCATCAAAATTTTGAAAATCCTGATTAATGCAATAAATTAAGGGCACAGAAAAGTACTCGGAAGCCACAGCCGTACCATTCTCATTAATAACATCTAGTCTGCCTGATTCCTCTATTACAACAGACTCAAAGGAAAAGAAAAAGACGACCTGGACAGGACAGTGGCATCCGGGTTATCACCCCCAAGAATACCGGACTCAGACTCAGATGAGCTGGAACCTGATTCCGACTCCACAGACTCAGTGGAATCAGATTCCGGCTTACTACCTAACCCGGTGCTGCTCGATAAAAAGCCCTCCTCGTATTGCCAGACGAGGGAGGGTGCGATGGATGCATCCAGAATGTTTGAAGAAGGGCCTACAGCCGCTTCATTCTCGATCATGGAAACTGAGAAGTTATCCCCCCAGCACTCCGATACGATCTGAGGATCTGAGAGTAGACAAGCCAGTGCTACCCCCATCTCGATTTCTGTGCTCTCGGAATCCTTCTCCTTGCACTACTCAGCCTCAGCTGGTGGGTCTGTCTACTCTTCAGCAACGTTATCCCCGGACAATTGCAAGTCAAAGAAAATCTCAAATCCCGGCAAGCGCCGCCCCTCTGCATTTAGCCATGGCTCTAGGAAGCCACAGAACGGGAAGTCTTCCCCCTCCCGAACAAAGCGTCCGTTCAGGGTCCCATGGATAGGTCAATGCACCAATTCATAATGCTTCCCGGCTTGTTTGGCTCTAGCTCTTCCGCCATCTCTTTTCCTTTCCTCACCCAATCCTCTTTGGTAGGCAGATAGCCTAAGCCAAAGGTATATGGGTTGTGTGGCACGTCGGCCGATGCTGCAATGCCTTTCCGGCCACTTCGCCCTAATCCCATCCCGGGGATGTGCTGAAGCTTGTTCATAACGTAGACAGACTGTGCACTGACGTATAACCCCTTATCAACAACTAGCATGTTCTGTACAACCCGGGCCTCAGCTAGGGTAAATCTTGACAAAAACACATCCTCCGCGCCATGCTCAATCTCCAGAACTGGTGTAAAAACCTCTGGCGGCGGATGTATTGAAGAAGTCCCAAAAATGATCTCCACCCCCTCCTCGTGGGGGTACTTCAGCATTTGGTGTAGGGTGGAAGAGACAGCCTTCACCTGGTGCAGCCACGACCACCCCAGGAGTAGATTGAAGGCAACGGGAATATCCAAGACATGAAAATCAATATCCTGTTGTCCCGGACCAACCTGAGTTCGAATCTGTATAGTCCCCATCACTTCTCAGCTGGTATTATCACAGGCCCTTATCACCTGGGCGGTAGGCACAAAATCGCAGGCTTCAACCTGATAGCATATGATGTTCTTGACGGACACACGTTGATAGCAGATCCTATGTTAACAAGGACCACCGGTATCCATTTCTCTCTACACTCGACAGAGATATAGAGCGGTTTGTTATGATCTGAGCCCTCAGGCAGTAGTTCCTTGTCAGTGAAGGTCAAGGTCGGGGAAGCTCCTCCTAGGAAAACCAGCCCTACCAACTGCTCCGGAGTTGTATCGATTGAAAGCTTGGCCTTGTCCATTGCAGAAAGGACAATTTGCCTGTGAACTCTGGAGGCCATAAGTAGTCCCTAGATGGAGATGTCTGCTTGAATTTTCTTAAGCTGTTTCAATACAGCCTCCTCCTCGAGCAGTTTTTCTTTCTGCTTCTTCGCTTCCTTGCCCTTCCCGGACGCCTATGGTTGGTCCAAGTGTGGGGGCTTAAAATACCGCCCACTTCTGGTCATATGGTCAACCTCCTCAACATACCAGGTGTCATCTGGTTCGTTCTGCCCCCAATCTTTGTCAGTGTAGGCAAGACGTAAGTCGTCGTCTTCCCACCACATCCCGTCTGCAACCGACAGACAGCTGTCCGGTTCTGTCACAACTGTTTCTGTGCACACAGCAGGTTCCGTCCCCGCAGGGGCTTTGGCCTTCCTAGCCCTCTCAAGATCTTCGATCCTTTCCTACTCAAACCGCTTTAGTGCAGCTTACTGTTCAGTATTTTCTGTACTCAATCTGCCCAAATCCCGAGCAGAATTGTTTACACCGATGCTCTCTGGCAATCCCTTCTGATTCTCGGCCATTCTGGCCACTGCTGATATCCCAGCTTCTGATTGCCCCCATTCTGGCTGAGGTTCTTCAACAACATCTGGTTGGTCGCTGAGCCACCCAGTATTTTCTGCTGACCCATCCAGATCAAACCAGTTGATGTTCACATTCCCTGAGTCCTGCTCTTCAAAGAACTACATATTTGCAATGTCTGCTTTCCAGCTCTGTGCCTGTTTGGTGCAGCTTAAAAGCTGCTTATTTTAGCTTTCAGCTTAATTTAAGCTATTTTGATGTGTTTGGTTTAGCTTATAACTTATAGCTTATAGCTTTTTGGAAGTCAGAAATCAGCTTATTCTTTGAGTGGGGCAGGAGATGCTTAATTTATAAGTCAGAAATCAGTTTATGTTCATAGTTATAAGCTATAAGCTGTTTAGGCATAAGCTATAAGCACCTTCCCACAGCTCTACCAAACAGGGCCTCTGCTAGGTCATCTAGCCCCTGACTTTGTCCATCTTCCCAAACCACACTGATCTCTGCCCCAACTGGCAATTCTACCCTCGACTTAGCCTGGTCTATTAAGGTGATATAACCACTCGGGTTGTACGCAAAGTTCGCAGACCCCTCAGGCTCTGAATCATCATTCCCATCTGCCTCCAAAGTCACCCCAGTTCTGTCTTCGACAGTCACCACCACCGGTTCGAGTTGGGCTTGGGAGGTGCTCAACATGCACAAGTTTGTGCTATCTGGGATGAACACCTCAGGCTTGGGTAGGTGGGAGGGCGTGATATATATGCTCAGGTCATATGGAATGGCCGCGGTTTCGATCAGGTTGATGCGTTCGGGTGGTGAAGCTTGGTATGTGGGGAGTGGGTTAGTGGCGACATTCGGCTTCCCTAGAGGCATGATCACCTTATTGTCAATAAGATCCTGGATCTCATGACGCAGCCTGAAGCATTGGTAGGTGTCGTGACTGTGCTGTTGATGGAAGGCACAGTATTTAGTCGAGTCATGCTTTGGAGGGAGAGGATCGGGTAGAGGCCGTTGTTCTAACGGTTTTAGATGCCCTTTCTTGAGTAGGACTCCTAAAGCTTTAGACAAAGGCATATACAGCGGGACGAAAACCCTCTTGCCTCGGGGTGGGTAATTAAGAGTTTGGGGGTTTGAAGTGGAAGTACCAGCGAAGGGATTGGCTGTGTTTGGAGTAGTGGTAGTGACCATGCCCACATCGAAAGTTCTGGCAGCTGCAGCACTACTCGTGCCTGCATTCGAACTGCAGGTAAATGCCCTCTTGGGCTGCTCTCTCTCATGGTCAATCAGACCCTGCTTCATGGCATCCTCAATCTGTACCCCAATCTCGTGTAAATCCGCAAAGGTGGGCAGGGGTAAGACGATCATTTTTTGCATCAGCTTGGGTTGGAGGCTGCGCATAACCACCCGTATCTGATCCTTATCAACCTGCCTGATGGTCATCATAGAAGCTTTGGCCCTCCAACGGGTTACAAAGTCGGAGAAGCCCTCATTCGGCTCCTGTCTGGTTATCTCGAGATCACGAGTTGTGATCTCGATCTGCATGTTGTAAGAGTATTGAGCTATAAAGGCCTCAGCCATCTCCTCCCAGCTTCTCTTGATAGAGTCCTCCAGTTTTGCGTACCAAATAGCCGCAACACTCGACAGGGTCCGGCCGAAGAGGGAAAGCTTTTGCAATCTGGAGAGGCCCATTGGCCTTAGGATATCTGTGAACAACCGCAGGTGCACCATGGGATCCCTAGAACCGTCAAAATGGTCTATATGCGGCATCTTGAACCGGTCCGACAAAGTCACCACCGAATCAGTGTATCCATCCTCTATGTCTGGAATGGAATTAACGCCTTGAGCTTTTTTGAACAGCTTTTCTAACTTGCTCACTTTCAGTGTTGTTGGATCCACCTCAAATTCAAACGGTGTATCCACGAGATTAGTCGGCGCTTTGGACAGCTGAGGTAGGATTGGGAGTGGAAATGGCCCCATTGGGACGTCCGTATTTTCCTGGACGTTTGCAGTCTCCCTAAGTGTTGGAACTCTAGGTGGAGGTGGAGGTGGATGCGAAGCAGATGGTCCGGCTTGCTGTGGTTGTGGTTGTTGCTGTTGCTGAAGTCTAGCAATCAGCTCTGTCTGTTGAGCCACAACCTCTGTCTGGCGCGCGGCAAACTCTGCCTGGCGGGCAGCATCCCACTACATGGCTTGCATAGTCTCTTGGAGCTGACGCATCATGTCTTCCATACTTGCCATAACATGCTGATCTGACTGAACAACAGGTATATCTGTCTCTGTGGTAGAAACAGAAACCTCAGCCTGACTACTCACTGGCGGGGTGGATAAGGACCACTGATCTGGTAACCGCTGTACTGATGAACTGCGCCTAACTGACCTCCGTCTGGTAACCGGGGTTAATGAAAGGAACACTGCTTGTCCGTCTATCAGATCCTCGGATCGATGAAGCGTTCAACCTCTGATCCAAAGTGCTTGGGAAATATCTGCCTGGTTGGAAGCAAATATGCTAAACTACCTTGCAAAAAGATAAATAAAGCAATAATAAGGAAACAATAAGCAGAAAAAAGGATAGCACTTCGGCTTAAAATAAAGACAACACATAGTTGGCATTTGTAAGCTGAACACACTGTTCTCAAACACTGATCACTGTTCCCAAATCACCGCCCCAAATTTGATACCCTCAGGTAAAACTGATTCCCCAAATACTGATGCCCACAGGCCTGATGCCCAAACTTGCAAACTGATACATACAACCTGTAAAGACACACTCTAATAGCACATATCAAGCAAGTAAGAGCCAAAAACACCCCTATGGAGGGGTAAGGTTTCCCTGTCCTATCTTGTCAGGAGCTAGGATTTCACTACGCACACAGCGGTTTCAAACAACCTACAATCGGGTAAGCAACCTATTCTAGTTTGGAATGGTCACTATGGATTCCGATATGCACTAGGTCGAATAGTCAAAAAGGGTGCCTCGGTAAAAATTGAGGTTTGTGTTCCCATCGTGGTAAAGCCCGCAACCAGTCATCCTTATGGCATGCTTTTCCAAGCAAGACTCCGGTAAACCCTTCAGGAATAGCAGATGGCAAACACGGTGTCCTAGGCGCACCAATGCAAATGCAATGCAAAGAAACACATAAGTGTAGACAAAACAACATATCATAGTGTTCGAGTCAAGTTCTCTAAATCCACAGCAGAGTCGCTAGAAACTGTAGACCGCCCGAAACTCCGCTCCGCGCGCGAGGGCATAAATCGTTGTTCCAGCTACTACAGTTCGGACTCCTGTCACAGTTCTGAATCTAATCTCATAAAGTGCAATGTAAGACTGATAAATCACCAAAGAGTCCAAATCCGGCAAATCGTTTTGGAAAATTGATTTTAATCAAAAAGCGCCAAACATGGATTGCTTTGCCAGATTTCAGAGTCGCCACCTAAATATTTTGTTTTGGGAAATTTAGGAAACCCTGACTCGTGCCTAAGGCCACGTGTCCGTCATCACCAAAGTTGCCTCAGCTCGGGAACTTGGGTACGAGAGGGGAAGGTCCTGAAATGAGCACCCCTGCTCGCCCGATCAAAGGATCGGCCTCTACTAACATGATATGTTGTTTTTGAAAACACATGTGTTCTTATTCCGGTTTATTAGCTAGCTTACTATGTGATGCACACAGCATACAAGTATAGACTAAATCGCCCAAATTGGAACAAAACATTTCATGTTTGTTTTCGAAAATGGTTTGAAAGTGCTACTCGCAAGGAGGCTAAGACGCGGATTTGCCACCCTCAAGTGGGCTTAGAAAGCATGATTTGCCACTTTCAAGTGGGCTCAATGAAGCTTTCATCCACAGGCATTCATGCAGTTTATCAAATAAGTAAAGAGCCTCATGGCAAATATGATATTATGGCAACACTTACACACATGCAAGGATGCTAAAGCATAAACACTCATAGTGTACTCCGAGCCAAAACAAAAGCTATGTTAGAAATCATGCATGATCCTAGCTTATGTTAAGATGCCTAATGCTACACATGCAAAAATGCAACTAAGATAGGCTCGGCTACCTAAGAGGGCATATGAATGCTACACTTGATACATGTATTCAAATAGGATTTGAAATACAATGCAGTTTGAATGATGCGCCGAGCCCGATGCGTGCAATATGAATGAATGATGCAAACATGCAAACATAAGTATACTAATTGAAATATGCCCTAAACTAACCATCAAAAGCTGATAAGTAAAAGGGAGAAAGACGTGGAGTTGGAAGACATGCATCACATACACGCACGCTTATTACAACATTTGCCCTCTTCGTGGAGGGTCCGAATAAATCAACTAACTAGCTACGCTAAGCTAATTAACTATTACAACACAAATGAATTTGAACAATCAGCTAATCTAAGCTAATTAAGTACAAACCAAATTAATTAATTAAACACTTTAACTAATTAATTACAAAACAACTAAGCTAATGAACTAGTTTAGCTAAGCAATTTAAACAAATGGCCTCGGGAAACGAGGGAAATATGCATGCTTGGTCGGCTTCGCTCGGAAATCCACTTCCATGTCGCATGATGCCTCTGTTTGCACTCTTTAGGACTTTTGAGAATTGTGCCAACTTCCCAGATGCTTCTGATCCATCTTAAGAACATGCTGAGAGATGGTCAGCCAAGAGGAATGGCCATCGGCCAAAGATAATGGTCATCGACCACTTTCAATAGCCAATTGGAAGACTTGGTGGCCGGTCGGCAACTCTGATGGCCGGTCGGCCACTGCTTCCTGCAATTTCTCCTTTTTGCTGCAACAGAGCACAAACAGAGGCATGGCAGTGTATTTGCAAGGTATGTGTGCACAACCACCCTCCCTATCATTTCTCAAACTCAAGGGAGTGCGGTACTCGACTCTCGGACCATCAATCACGCATCTCAATGCATGATGGCCAAAGAAGCCAAGTTTGCACAATTCAAAGTCAATGAATGCACAAATGACACAATGAGCCTACATCTCTATCATGCTTGATCAAGAGGGTCGGTGACCGAGAAATGAGGCACGTTTCGTCACTTCAAGTATGAAACGTCCATCGTTTCTCGTGTTTGGATCAACATCCGATCCAAACACAATGCAATACAACAACATTCCAAATATAATGCAATGCAACATGAGCATGTCAAGTTAGAGTCCTTAAGCATGAAAGCTAGTGAAGGATGCAACACAAGGGGTATGTAATGCAATGCTCAATGGATCAAACCAGCCTCAAACTGACTTCATGCATGCCAAAACAAAGGCCTAAGCATGCTGGAATTGAAGCTCAATGAACTAAACAAACATGCATACATGTTAGGCCACAAACAAGGCACAATGGCACAACTCTTAAAAGCGCTCAAAGGGTGAAAGAAGTAAGAACATGGCAATGCTATATGCTCTGAAATAACATGTTAAATGATGCCATGACATGCAAATACCTCAAGTTAATCATGCAAGGAGACTCAAAGCTCAAAACTATCAAGGCCAATTACACTATAGCCATATCAAGCAAGCCCCAAATGGCCAAGATGACTCAAAACAGTCCCAAGGTAGGTCGAAACAATGCCAAAACATGCATGGAATGAAGCCAAAACAAGCTAGCATGGTAAGCCAAAACACCAAGCATGCAAGGCCAATTAGCATGCTTACACTACAAGTGTAAGAAGCAAATGAGGGATGCTCTAACCAACCAAAAACAGAGTTGTATCATGGAAAAATAACACCAAAAACACACTGAAATGACATCCTAAAAGCTTAGGCAAGATGGCATACATATTGGCTCATACTTGAGGCATAAAGCACCAACCCTCCAAAGCATTGAAGGAGTGAAAGATGTGAGGGCATGATAGTGAAACATGCTCTCAAATCACATATCAAATGATGCTAAATCATGCAAATAGCCCATGCAATGCATGCTAGTGGACTTAAAGCATGAAGCTAGTGAGCAAGATTGAACTATGGCTATACAAAGCAAGGCATGCATGATCAAAACAAATTAAAATAGAGCTTAAGCATGGAAAAACATGAACAAAAGCTTGCTGGAGTTGAGCCAAAATCATGCTAGAATGATGGTCCAAAGCATGATGCATGTTAGGCTAGTGAGTGAAATTGCACTACAAGTGCAAGAAGCATGCATCAAGTGATCAAAACAACCCAAAACAGAGTTATAACATGTTAGGAAAGTCACAAAAACATGCTAGGATGGAGCCAAAACATGCTAAAAAGACATGCTACTTTAATGAGCCATCAACACAAGCAAACAAGAGAAGAGGAGGGGGGACAACCCCTTCTATTTGAGGCCTCAAACACGCTTTTCTACCATTCAAAATCCACTGGATTTCAGTGGCCTAAAGGCCAAGAGAAGGTGATCTCGAAGGCCTAAAGAGACGGCACAAAACAAAGCCAAATAAGGCACAAAAGGGGGGTAGACCACCCCCAACACCAAAGAAGCCTCAAACAAACACTTTAAGCACTTAAAATCAGAACTTTTTGCAGTTTAAAGTTAGGCCTAAAACATCATGCAAATAGGGCCAAATAAGCTATGAAAACAAAGCTTTAAAGAGACTCACCCTTGAAGAACCACTTCAAGACAGCAACTTCTGAGGCAAAAACCAAACTAAAACAACTCAAATGCAACCTCCAAGAACCTCAGCTCAAGAGTGAAGGTGCTTCACTGGGTGCTTTCGTGCAAAAGTGTGAAGAAAAACCACTTTCAAGCACAAACAAGTGCAAATATAGAGAGAGGGGGAGAAATATAGAGAGAGAGAGAGAGATATGTTGTCTCTAATCCAAATTTCAGAACCTCTAGAAAGGGAGAGGGACCTCCCCTCTTATAGAAATCCAAGTCTCAAGCTTGTTGAACAAGCTAGAGGCTTGGTTCAATCCCTCTATACATGTGTATGGAGGATGTAGTCTATGCTCACTAGCTATCACAGCTGGCAATAAAATATATGCAAAAGCAAATAAAAAGGTCTTGGCCAAAAAGTATGGCCGACCAGCCAATAAAGGTGCCGACCGGCCACCACTGATGGCTGATGGAAAGAGGGCATGGCCGATAGGCATGAAGCCTGGCCGATGGGTTGGAGAGCTGGCCAAAAGGCCACCCCCTTCCCCCAGAAACAAAACCACGAGCTCTTGGTCCATAACCAAGCACAAAACAAACAAGTTGAGAAGCTCCAAGGCAAGGCGCACAGCCGAGACCTTCAGAAACTCAAAACGAACATGAACATGGATAATCATCGAGTGTTCAAACGATGACGTCTAAGTCTTGAGGCCGGTCAAAAATGGGGTGTCTACAACTCCCATTTGAAGCTCAAAGATTGAGCAACAATGGAGAAGAGAGAGGGCTGAGCTCTCTGCTCCAAAAAAGAAAAGCAAAATGAAGAAGGAAAGAAGAGAAGGGATAAGGAGAGAGAGGGGGGAGGTAACCCCAATGTAGGTTGCCTTCCCAAGAATTGGTTTTTCCAAACAAAAACATAATTTTTGTAATAATATCTCAAAATTTATAACATAAATTATAAAATGATATATTTTTTTCTCATCACCAAATATAATATTTAGCTCACTACGAAATATATACATATTTTCATTCATTACAAAAATATATAATTTTTCACCTTATGGTACAAACCATAAATTCAACTTTCAAATATATATTATAATCCTATATAATTAATAATAACAACTCCCAAAGTGGTCACTACCAATCACATAATTAAAAGGACCAAACAGTTAAACATGAGTCATAAACAAACTCAAATCAAATTGAATCTAAGTCATGGGTCTTGAATTAAATTCTCACCTATAAGCTAAACATGGTCCAATTATATACCCAAATAGACTCAACAAATTTTTCTCAAGTCATGGTCTAAACATTCAAAATTTAATAACAAAATTCTGCTATAAATTAAACTGAACACCAATTAGTTCGCGAATTTTCATAAAATAACTACTCATCATTAAATTCTGAAAGTTTTATCCAACATGCTAGACTCATATGAGAACAACATATAAAAGTATCATAATTTTCTGAGATTGAGAACTATTTTTAAAAAATACAAAACCGAACTATTTTCGCACAGAATTTACATAGTAGTCAAATTTGAAATTTTGTTCAATTAAATTATACACTGACTATTAAAAAAAAAGGAAATTATGGGCCATTACATTAACTTATTTATCACCATATCTTTGACCTATCTATTCCCATATTTTTACCCTATTTATCATCTTATCTGAACCTTTTTGTCCTCAGATTTGGACCTATATCACTACAACAAATTAAGGTTTTAGAGATCAAAATTTAAGGACAAAAATATTTTTTAGTGACTAAATATTTTGTTGCGAAAAGTGTCATTATATTTTTAACAATGAAAATTAGACATTAATGATGAATTATTATCCTTTTAAAACCAATATTTTTCTCTAAAATAATAAACCCTTTGGGACCAAATTATTGTCCCTAAGAGTGTATTTATTAGTAACATTTTCAAAATTTTGTTATTAAAAGCCTTATTTTTTACTTTTTGAGACAATCTTTTAGCGATTATTTTCATGACGGTAGAAATTGGTCCCAAAATATTTATTGGAACAACATTTTTACTTTCCAGGACCAAAACATTTGATCGTAAAATTCTTATATGTTGTACCATATATTTTTTTACCTATATCCCTCTATTTTTTATCCTATCTATCACGATATTCTTAACCTAGCTATCACAATACGTAGCCTATTTGTCTCCATATTTGGTTCAATTTGAACTTATCTATCCCTATATTTTAAACATATTTGTCCTTATATTTGAACCTATTACACATAAATGTCCCCATGTTTGAACTTATCGTGAGACTCAGAAAATCCTCTTACATAGATTTTGAAAAGATCCAATGAAGAGATGAGTTTTGTCCTATAGATCTGCAAAAATAAATATTGTCGGTGCCACCCAACCGAGGTTGCCAGCCAAGGATACTCCGATGATAAAGTTAGAGTTCTTGAAGCAAAGAGAATATATCAAGAATTGAAAAGTGTTAGTGTGTGCGTGTTTTTGCAAAGGTAAGCCATCCCTTACCTTCTATGGGATGCTTTCCTTTTATAGAGGTGGGTGTGATATTTGTTTGGTAGATATTATTTGGTGGGCTTTCTTGTTAGTCTTGGCCCATTCTTAAGACTAATTTGGGTTGGACCCAAGTGAGTCAGGATTTTTTAGGCTATCACAATTGCCCTAAAACTTCATTTCTTCTTCGGTAGAAGGATGAGAGTTTTTATTGTCGAGTTACGCTATTCAAATAAATGTTAGGTCTTTTGATAAACGAATAAAATAAACGAATGAATGACTGTATGAATGCATATATGTATGAATGTATATATAAATGTATGCATGTATGTCCCGGAAATTAGGGCTTTGCTCTCCGTATTCGGAGGCTTTTGTTGATTTTAAGTGGCGATCAATTTCAGACATTACAAGGATTTTGAATAATACATCATGTGTCATTGATTGCCTGTAGCAAATGATGTAGACTTGTTAATCAAAAAAAGTGAAAAGCTAAAGAACTTACATCAATGTGTAGAGTTCCAAGGCCGAGGTAATCTCTTGTTTTGCCAGGGCAAATATAAAAAGAGAATTAAAAAATTATCACCCACTGATAGCTCTAGTTGACTATAAAGCATTAAAGAATAGTCCAAGGCACTACTCATGAAATTGTGTTATCATGTTTCTATGCGCAACGTTGATCAATGTTGATGTAGCATAGTTGCTAAGGCATCTTTGTGGTGCTAAGGCATCTTTGTTGTGCTAATTGTGCATTGTATACAGCGTGCTTGCCCCATTGCTTGTGAATGATATTTGTTATTTGGAAGGAATTCAAAATGGACTTTACCCAAAATTGCTCCATTGCACATTTTTCTGGGCAGGTTCGGTGTTGGCGACAAATGATTCGGGCTATCATGTAGTCGGGAAGTCACCAAATATTGTGTAGTTGTTGAATTCTGATGGCAGAGATTTTGCCAAAATATATCTGATGGTTCAGATCAACATGTTGCAATTTAACGACAAAGCATTGGATGATTTCTTCATTGGTTATTTGGTTAGTCTTCTTCGGTGAAACAGTTGACTTTTTGGAAAAATTTTAACCGACCCATATGGCGTCGTTTAAGCTCCGATTTCGACGCAATTTTTAGCATTGAACTCTTCGCAATGAGTACTTTACACTGGTATATTTAAAATTAGATTTCAACAACTTCAAAAATTTCAATTTTCTAAAAATTTGATTTGTTTTGCAATCATCAGCGAACATCAGTTAGTTCTTGACACTTCTAGTTAGTGGGTCTAGACTCCTATAGTCAACACGAACCCTCTGGTATATTAAGATTTTGATTTCGACACCTTTGAAATCTTAATAAATTTGAACCCGATATGCTAATTCTATGTTGAGATGGTAACGCCGAGCAATGTTGATGCACTTCTCATTAAATCATAAGATTTTTGAAGAAGAGATGGATGAATTAATAATTGTTGTTTTATTTATTATTTATTATTTATTTATTTATTTATTTTAAAAGGATGACAAATGTTGTAGAGCATGTTGTCGAGCTGAAATTAAGAGAAATTCGAGTTATGGGTCCTGTCCCAGTTGGCGGTATATGGCCAAGGTGATGAATGAATGATTGGCGAAGATGAATGATTGTAGCTTAGCTCCACAATCCTGCTGTCGAAATTACATGACGATTAGACACGATCTGGCCATTGATCTCTTATTTAACATCCTCAATTGGCTGGTTTATTGATCGCTATCTAAGACTTAGAATTTGTAGAATTGGACTACAAAAATGGATTCTACACAGCGAAAAACTCTATGGTATCATCCCCAAAGTTACCAGAACACCCGATTAACCCGAAAGCACTAAGATGCATCGAAACATCTTGAGCCGAGAAGCACACGATAAAACTCATGTTATCTTCTTCATGCAGCACAATGTTAAAAGTAGAATTTCTAGATTTGAACGGATGACTTTGAGCCCTTGTATCTCCTGTGTCATAAATCCGATTTGCCTTATTTTTGCGGCGTGGGATTCATCTCATGGCCTAGTGTTCATTCCATCACTTATATGCCTCATTCGACCCATGTTTAGATGTCGTTGGACTGCCGAAAGTTGACCAAAATTGAGATTGTGCTTTTTTTTTTTTTCGAGCTCTTGTCCTCGGTTAAAGTGTGGTTGGCTGAAGGAAGGTGTTCGGCAAAAGGTGCTCTTGGCGAAATGTGCTCAACAAATGAGTGTGCTTTGTAGAGGAATGGGCTCGGCAAAAGTGCTTGGTGAGGTTCATGATGGGCGTTGAATTTGCATTCAGCGGCGAATAATTGGCAACTCTTCTCGGTCATTTGGGTTGCCGAAACACTTAGTCAACATCCTCTCGGTTGTTTGGCTTACCGAAACGCTTGGTCAATAACTCGACAACTTCCTTGGTTTACCAAAACATTTCTGTGACACTTAGTTTCTTGCTTTATTGAAACTTCTTAGTCGGCGACACTTCACCTCTTGTTTGTTGAAACCACTTGGTCGGCAATTACTGTTGCCTTTTTGTTTTCCAAAATGCTTGATCGACAACCCCTTTTGGCTATGCTGAGAACACTTCATTGCACTCTCAATACTGTTGCCAACAAAAGTACTTTGGTCTTTGGCTTTGCTGAGAGTTTGGCAACTTGGCCGTTCGATTATTTGTTGTAGGAGGCATTGATGATCTTTGCCAAAATGATCTTGTGACAATGCATCGGCGCCTCCGAGAGAATGGTATTGCCGAAAAATCATTGGAGTGGCATCGCCGAACAACTTCTTTAGGTGGAGCATCACTTCGGCCGGGTTGCCATTTGGGCCTCGACACTTTGGGTTTTCAGTTTGCCAAGACACTTGGTTGGCGACTCTTCATGATCTTTGGCTTGTCGAAACCTCTTGCTCGACAAGTTGGCAACTTTTTTGGCTTATCGAAACACTTCTTTGGCGACTCCTCTTTGTCTGGCCGAAAGCACTTGATCATCTTCTCCTTTTGGCTTTGTTTTTACCAAACAAGAATGAGTAACATGTTTGCTATTTACTTCATTGAACTCTTTTGGACGATTCCCACAAATGGTGCCAATTGTGAGACCCAAAAAATGTTTTCACATGAATTGTTGAAAAGATCCAATGATGAGATGAGCTTTACCCCGCAGATCTGCAAAAATAAATATGGTTGGCGCCACCCAACCGGGGTTGCCAGCCTGGGACACTCCGATGATAAAGTTAGAGTTCTTGAAGCAAAGAGAATAGATCAAGAATTGAAAAGTGTTAGTGGGTGTGTGTTGCAAAAATGAGGCATCCCGTACCTTCAATGGGATGCTTTCCTTTTATAGATGTGGGTGTGATATTTGTTTGGTAGATATTTATTTGGTGGGATTTCTTGTTGGTCTTGGCCCATTCTTAAAACTAATTTGGGTTGGACCCAAGTGAGTCACGATTTTTTAGGGTACCACAACTATCTATCCCCATATTTAGATCTAATTGTCCCCATTTTCTAAAAAAAAATCATTTAAAAGTGATTTAAAAATATACAGATAAGCATATATGTTATTATTTTTAGTTTATAAATAGAGGATTTGGTCAAAACCCCCTCATAATAAAACTTTAATGCATTAAGGACAAGCACAAAAAATTTTCTTGAAAAGCCCAACACATACCACTATTATCAAAATATTAAACTTTAAAATAATATAACTTTTGATGTAGATGTTGGTTTTTAAAAAAATTAGTACTTTTAGAATCCTCTCATCAAGATCTATCAAATAACATCTATGTTGACTATGAAATTCTTTATTAAAAAAAATTTATTACCGTTGAAATTGATGTAAACAGCAACAATAACATGTTACTCTGTTTGACAGTAATATGTTACTCTGACAATATTGTCTAAGAAAAGAAAAGGAAAAAAAAAAGTTATTTTACTTTGTCTTTGCTCAATTATGTGTTTTCTCCTTAGGGATTATGAAGCAAAATAAATTGAGCTGCCATTTTCACCAAACAAGGGTCCAATGGAGGAATTTTGGCTAAATTTCCATTTATAAAATTATTCTATTTTTTAATTAATTTTGTTTTAAAGTCCACATAGAAGCATATTATATCCTGCTTTTTTTTTCTTTCTTTCTTTCTTTTTTTTTGGTTAAAATTTCATATTGAATATTGATCTTACTTAAAAAAAACCTAAAAAAGAAGAATCCATATTGATCTTGCTTAAAAGATCTTGAAAATGAAGCTTTAAATATCAAATTTATTAAAAATTGTCAGGTTTTGTAATTGGCAATCCCGTTTGACAAAATTCCTTTCAGTTGTAAATTTA